>JACXGM010040046.1:0-10423 GCA_016801145.1 Umbra pygmaea
AAAAGGATTCCCGACCAAGTATTGAGTGCATAACTGAACATAGTTATTTGAAGGTTGACCTTTCCTTTTTTTTTTGTATTACAAACACTTCTTTTATTGGTCAGATGAAATATGCTAATTCTTTGAGATGAGGATTTTTGGGTTTTCATGAGCTGTATGCCAAAATCATCAGTATTAAAACAATAAATGACCTGAAATATTTCAGTTGGTGTGCAATGAATCTAAAATATATGAAAGTTTAATTTTTATCATTACATTATGGAAAATAATGAACTTTATCACAATATGCTAATTTCTTGAGAAGGACCTGTATACAACTAGAGCCCTTTTACAGTTGTAATCGAAATTATTCAACCCCCATTGCAAACTAGGTTTATTGTCAAAATGTACAGACTTTCAGCTGTTTGCACTGGACAAATCAAACAAAAACAATTGAAATAGCTGAACACAACGAATGCTTCAAGTGGTTTACCTAAATTAAACAGCAAATGCAACTGATAATGATTTCTCCAGTCTCAAAATGATTCAACCCCTTCATGGCAGGCATATTTAGCACTTAGTAGAGAACCATTTAGCTGTTATGACCTGCTGCAAACGATATGCATAGCCAGACACCATCCTCTGGCAATGTTCCTGAGTAATCTTAGCCCATCTCACATGAGGAATGTCCTCCAGTTCAGTAATATTCTTGGATTTGGGTGTTGCAACCACCATCTTCAAATCCCACCAGAGATTTTCTATCTGGTTCAAGTCAGGTAGCCAACAGCATTGGGCCCCATATTGCATTGCTGGTTTGCTTCTAAAGCTAAGCAGGGTCGGGCCTGGTAAATCCCTGGATCGGAGACTAGTGCTGCTGGACGTGGTGTTGGAGGACCAGTAGGTGGCACACTTCCCTCTGGTCTAAAGATCTTTTCTAATGCCCCAGGATGTTGGTGAAAATGTGAACATGTGCTCAGTCAACTTGCCTGGTAAAATAAAGGTAAAACTAAACTAAATAGTTAACTGTGATGATCGCTGTAGAATCTTCCAAGGTTCCACCCTTGTAGAATTTGGGGTATGCTTGGGATCATTGTCCTGTTGGAAGTTCCAATGACGCACAAAGCTTCTGCTTCCTCATAGACGGCATGAAGTTCTCCTAGAATTTCCAGATACTTCAATTAATACATTTTGCTTTCCACATGCTGCAAATTTCCTCTGACAGAGAATGCAAAGCAGCCCCAGAGCATCACAGAGCCACCACTATGCTTGACTGTTTTCTTTTCAGTGTAAGCTTCATTCTTCTTCAGACATACCGCTGATCCATTGTGAAGAAAACTTCTAGTTTTGGTTCATCACTCTACAGAACAGAATTCCAAAAACTTGGTGGCTTCTTTATATGACTTTGAGCATATTGGAGACAACTTTTCTTATGCTTTTGCATCAGTACCAGTGTACGTCTTGGAGTTCTGGCATGAAAACTTTCTGTGTTTAGTATGCGTCTTACTGTGGTTACTGAAACCTCAGTGCCTGTTGCCACAAAGTCTTGCTACAGGTCTTTTGCAGTCACTCAAGGTTTTTTCACAACCTGCCAGTGTCTCTGAGAACATTCAGTGCCTTCACTATCTTTTTGTAACCTGTTCCTTGTTTGTGAAGTGCAATGATCTCTTAAATTTTTGGACAATTCTTTAGATTTAGCCAAGTTTCTGACACGCAGTCAAACATGACACTCTGAAATTGTATATTTCTACTTTTGTAAGGGATTCTGTTCAGGGGGTTGAATAATTTTGAGACTGGAAAAGTCATTCAGATTTGCTTTTTCAGTTGGATTTGGGGAAACCCCTTGATACATTCATTGTGTTAAACTATTTCAATTGCTTTTGTTGTATTTGTTTATTGTAAACAGCTGAAAGTCTTCACATTTTTACAATACACCCGATTTCCAAGAGATTAAATTATTTTTATATATTGCTTTATTCATGCCATTTTATCACTCCGTGCACACAATCCGGACAATGCTCCAAACCTTATTTCTGTCCTGGAAGAGGCATGCTAATAATTCTATTTCACGTAACCCCTGAACATGTATGAGTATATACTGTATCTAATCATTTATTGGATTGGAATAGTCACCATCCATCTGAAGCAATATCATAATACAAATGTAACCTCACCTTTCATGTGGCCTAAATTTGTCCTCCTTGCCCACAACATTATATAGCTCCCTGACCGAAATCTATTCAATGTGAGAGGGATAAAAGAATGGCATAGGTAAGTTATCAAGATGTTAATGAACCTACACCTGGCAAAAGTGTAAAAAAACTGTAATGTTGAACTTACATTTAGCTTATTTTGTCTTGCCTGATGGAGTTCCCAATTCGCTGCAGCCCAACTTGCATGAATGCTTCGCTTCAGCTCCTGCTGTTGTTGGAGTTGAAGTTGTTGTAGTTGCTGATGTTGGAGTTGCTGATGTTGGAGTTGCGGTTGTTGGAGTTGCGGTTGTTGGAGTTGCGGTTGTTGGAGTTGCGGTTGTTGGAGTTGCCGTTGTTGGAGTTGCCGTTGTTGGAGTTGCCGTTGTTGGAGTTGCCGTTGTTGGAGTTGCCGTTGTTGGAGTTGCCGTTGTTGGAGTTGCCGTTGTTGGAGTTGCCGTTGTTGGAGTTGCCGTTGTTGGAGTTGCGGTTGTTGGAGTTGCGGTTGTTGGAGTTGCGGTTGTTGGAGTTGCGGTTGTTGGAGTTGCGGTTGTTGGAGTTGCGGTTGTTGGAGTTGCGGTTGTTGGAGTTGCGGTTGTTGGAGTTGCGGTTGGAGTGGCTGTACCATTTCTGACATATGTTTATATAAATCAGAAACCACATTGTCATCCCTGGAATAAAACATGGTTTTCCTGGAATTCACACTGGACATGAATTGATGAATCACATCTTCCCCCTCTGGTTCTACCAATGCTTCGTTCCTTGGTGGAGGTCCCTCCAACCAATTCCTGGCAGGCATGCAGTTTCCATTCACTAATTAAAAAAATAAAGTATGTTTAATATACAGTATCTCACAAAAGTCCACCCCTCATATTTTTGTAAATATATTATAACTTTTCATGTGACAACACTGAAGAAATGACTTTGCTACAATGTAAAGTAGTGAGTGTACAGCTTGTAAGACAGTTTACAATTGCTGTCCCCTTCAAAATAACTAAACACACAGCCATTAAGGTCTAAACTGCTGGCAACAAGTACACCCCTAAGTGAGTACACCCCTAAGTGAAAACATCCTAATTGGGCAGGAAGTGTCAATATTTTGTGTGGTGCTTTGTTAATATAATCCAAACTGAAATTAACCTATTGAATATAATGGTGAGACAGAGAATCATTCAGTGAGGGTTTGGTATTTATGAACAATCTATATCTCTTTTGACAAGGGGGCACAGATTACGTCGCTGGCTGATTGAAATGGTGCCTGCCTTGAATGAAACTATGTTCCAGATGGAAAAAATCCTATAAAATATGTTGGTGGGAGAGACAATAAAATAATAAATGTATTAAATTTCCAAACAATACATCTTCATTGACAAGGGGCACAATTTAATTAGTAAAATAAACCTATTCAGTGTGCAGCTGATAAAGACCCACAATAACAGAAGCCTGTAAGTTTAATTATTTAAATAAACCTATTCAATGTGCAGCTCAAAGAGACCCACAATAACAGAAGCCTATATGTTTAATTATTTAAATAAACTTATTTAGGGGGCAGCTCATAGAGACCCACAATAACAAAAGCCTGTAAGTTTAATTATTTAAATAAACCTATTCAGTGTGCAGCTCATAGAGACCCACAATAACAGAAGCCTTTAAAGTAATGGTTCAGAGTAATATAACCCTAGGGTCCTTTGCACCTTGACCTCAAGCCAAACAACCCCTGTAAGCTTTTTTCACTTGTTATAACATTGGTCGAGTTAGAGCTATCAGCCGAATGGCTCAGTGCAGGCGCTAATGGAACCAAGGGTGTATCTTGTAAATAACCTCACTAATAATGCCCAGAATGTTACCAAACTTTTTCAGTAGTACAATTAGCTTCTATACTTATAAAACGAGGCATTAAAAAGTGTTTAAGTACACCAGAAGTATATTTAAATAACACAATAACACAGGCATCAGGCAAGTGTTATTTAAATATACTGCTACCGCGAGATCCCACGAGATCACACACAGAGAACATTTCTTTATTGTTAGGATTGTTGTGATTATTATGGTTGTTATTATTATCATTTTGGTTGTTACTATTGGTATAATCAAAAATGAACATAATTGAATGACAAACAGATTTATTAGTTTCCCAGAAAAACGACTAGCAATTTAACATTCAAAACGTTTTACTTTTAAGAGAAAGAAATTCTTCCATGGGTAATACCAAGAAACAGAGCAACCATTTTAAAGAGTTTACACATTAAACTCCATAGTTTAGCCCTACTCAGTTATTTTAGATTTTGTAATCATCATTTTGAATCATATCAACCGTATAAATATCCTGTAAGAGAATTCTAAAAGATAATATTACTGGATGGGTTCTTTTGCAAGTCCTATGAGAAAAGCCTATTCAGATTCCTAAAACCATTTAAATCTAAGTCATTTAGGATTCTATTATTATAGAAAATCCCCAAGGACCGTTTTTACTAGAAGTGTATGTCATGGTTTCAATTAACATTTAAATAAAGGAAAGTGCTTCAGGCACCCTGACATTAGCTACGGTTGATATCTAAGTGCAGATAGAAGGCAGCATTATTGGTCCATGAAGTAGACTGTTTAATTGGGTCAATACAAGTCAAATAATTGTGTTAGTCTGCTATCCTATTCGAAATAAGTATTGCATTATGAAAACCGACACCTAGAACATATTAAGAAAACTGCTGCAACTAACCGTAGAGTTAGCATCTTGATACAATTCCTTTGTAAGTATGTGAATGTCATGCTATCTTCATAAACACAAATTCCTTAGTGCAATTTTTTAATTCCTCCTGTCTAATTTTGTAGAATCTGACTCTGGCGAAGTTACTTTGATACGAGCTGCATCATATCTAAGCCTGACCGATTGATAGGTACAAACTGTTTCTCGCGCATGCAGATAATAGCACAAAAAGCTCAATAAGGATAAGACAGATTATTGTTGTGGAAATAATTCATTCAAAGTACAGAGGTTGTGGGAAATAGAGCAGACTTTATTGTTAAAATCAAACAAAACAAAGATGTTTTTCTGCAGAGAGAATCAGATATTCTTCATTTATATATTGAGGATGACATCAACACATGCATAATACTGATTTCCTATTGGCCCACTTAATAGCATTAGCAGAGACTATAAGCCCTGAATTCTAAGATAATGGTGCGTTCTAGGCAACCCGTAACTCGTGTTTCCACAACCTTCTACCCGTGAAAATGCCCTAGAACGGCAGTCAAACCCGTAACTTACTACTCGTGAACTCGTACCAAATCGTTGTACTCCCAGTTAAAGTTTTTGACGTCACACACACATAAACAACAATGGTGACCACTGTTGATGCTGTACAGACTCCGGTGGTTAATGGTGTGAAATAGAAATAAATAGACAACGTAAAGTAATTCCACACATTGTAATAAAGCAATACACATACGATTGTGTACTACTACAGGTTAGGTTTATTAAATGAAGCCCAAAATAGGTTGTTGACTAAAAATTGCTAGTATCAGCTAGCGCTAGCTATCGTCAACGTTAGGCAGCCGCTAGCTAACGTTAATGTTAGGCATAGGTCAGCAATTGTTGTTATGTTTTGCCTGGAATGCTACCAAGTCGTAAGTCGTGACTTGAAGTCGTAACTTACAGGCTAAAAACTGTGTCTGTAACATAGCATTATGCTGGGTTCCAAGCAAAATGTTTTGCCCCTAAGATATGACTTCAATTCATGACATACAACTTGGTAGTGTTCCAGGCAAAAGTCACGACAACAACAATAAGCGACCTATGCCTAACTACATTAATGATAGCTAGCAGCTACCTAACGTTGACATTAGCTAGCGCTAGCTAATACTAGCAATTGGTACTACCTATTTTGGCCTTAATTTAATAAACATAACCTGTAGTAGTGCATATTCGTATGTGTATACTTTTGATTACAATGTGCGGAATTACTTTACGTTGCCTATTTGTCTATTATTTCTATTTCACACTGGTAACCACCAGCATCTGTACAGGATCAACAGGGATCCTCATTGTTGTTAGTGTGTGTGAGACGTCAAAAACAGTAACTGGGAGCCTTGCTAGCAGCTACTTAGCAATAGCAAGTGAGGTAATAAATAACACATTGAGAACAAACAAAAATAGTACTTACAGTTGGAAATCTTTCTTTTTTGTCATCAAAGAGTCCCAATAATTAAATTTCCCAGTTAAAATCCTTTTTGTGATGTGAAAATGACGATAACCCCTACCAGAACAATACGGGAATGTAATTTGAACTGGCCAAAGTTGAGCTGGTTTGTGTATGGAGTGTGGGCACACTCTTCTAAACGAAAGATGCATGTGAAATGTGTCATAGCCTCTTCGTATTAATCATATTTGTGACCCTTATGAAACAGAGATGTTTCTAGACCCGGATGACGCGTCATTCGACGCGTCATTGGGGGCAGGCATGGTGGCCTAGTGGTTAGCACTGTGGCCTCACAGCAAGAAGGTTCTGGGTTCGAACCACGGGCCTTTCTGTGTGGAGTTTGCATGTTCTCCCTGTGTCTGCGTGGGTTTCCTCCGGGTGCTCCGGTTTCCCCCACCATAAAAAAACATGCAGGTTAAGTTCTCCAGTCAGTGCCCCTGACGAAAGCACTGGCTTAAATCTGGAGTTGGTCCCCGGGCGCTGTAAATGGCTGCCCACTGCTCCCTTGAGGGATGGGTTAAATGCAGAGAAAGAATTTCACTACATGTATGTGACAAATAAAGTACCTTTACCCTTTACCTCATCATGTTGCTTTTTTGGTGAAAATATACTTTTACAAATAATGCTATAGCTCATTGGCTATTGACTATCATTCTAAAATGTTTGATATTTGTTTTCATCAAATTTAGACATGTTGTCATCCCCTGGGGGATATTTTTTTTTGTCGGAATTTGACAATCAGTGGACGATCCTTAAGAGGATGTTCCCACATTATTAAGCAGGCCACAGGTTTCAAGCAATATGGGAAAGAAAAAAGATCTCTCTGCTGCGGAAAAGCATCAAATAGTGCAATGCCTTGGACAAGGTATGAAAGCATTAGATATTTCACAAAAACTTAAGCATGATCATCGTACTGTGTAAAGATTTCTGGCTGATTCAGAGCACAGACGGGTTTGTGCAGATAAAGGAATAATATGGAATGTTACTGCCAAACTAATTCATCGGATTAAGGGAGCAGCTGCTAAAATGCCATTACAAAGCGGCAAACAGGTATCTGAACCTGCTGGTCCATAAACCTACTATTCGGCCACCCCTAACCAATGGTCACAAGCAGAAATTGTTGCAGTGGGTCAATTTTCAACAGTCTTGTTTACTGATGAGTACCTTGCAACCCTGGATGGTCCAGATGGATGGAGTAGTGGATGGTTGGTGGATGGCCACCATGTCCCAATACGACGTCAGCAAGAAGGTGAAAGAGTCATGTTTTGGGCTGGAATCATGGGGAGCTGGTAGGCCCCTTTAGGGTCCCTGAATGTGTGAAAATGACCTCGGAAAAGTATAGAGTTTCTGACTGACCACCCTCTTCCATGTTACAAAAAGAACCATGCCTTCCAATGCAAAATCATCTTCATGCATGACAATGCACCATTTCATGCTGCACAGAATACCTCTGTGTCATTGGCTGCAATTGTGGTGTCTAATTTATGAAGAATAGAAATACAGAGCATTTGTGGTAAAAAGAGCAAATTTTTTATTCGTCACTGAGCGAAGCCAGGTTTTTTTGCAAAATATACCCTCCCATTTAAAAGTGTCTTTAAATTTAGAGCCCAACCGATATATTTATTGACCGATATTATCGGTAAATATTAGCAGTTTACAGATATATTTGTATCGGTGATATTTCCACCGATAACGACCGATACATTTGTTTGCAATTCCTTATTTGTCCAGAAGAGGGCGCTCTTTCACCGAATATAGGTTTGAGTATTATAAGAAGACATTATCTTAAAAAGATTAAAACAGTGGGGATGGAAGAGCTGCTCATAACAAGCTGCCTCTAAAGGTGAGTTGAAAACCAGCTTTCCGGTGTAAGAGTCACACAAAATGCAAACAAAGTTTTACATTGCATAAAAAGGCTTTTGGGGTTATAAGATAGATAGATGCTATGGCCATATTAAGTTATTGAGTATTAACTACTGTACCGTAGCTAGCTACTGAAGTCATATTGTTGCTGAATATGCATTTTTAATAAAAAGCCTGCAGTGTTTACTACTCCAGCTCTGGCATAAAATTGTTTTCCAAAACTTGAGAATGTCAACACCTGCGTTTCACCATTTCCATGACATCTACTTTATCTAGCTATGTAACTAACGTTAGCTCTCTGGGACTGGTAGCATGCTATTATGATGAATAGAAACCTAGCAATAACAGCGAGCACCGCAGTTTTGGGGCGAAACCATTAACGTTTGAAAGGTTGTTAAGATAAATACGTTTCTTCTTTGTTGTGTGTTGTCGAATTAATATGGTTTCTCCAGTCAGGAGAAAGCTATTATGAGAAGGTATATGACCGACTTCGGCAAAGTAAGCGAACCATTTAAATGACGAGCCAGCAGCTGCCAGCCTGTGCACAAGCTATCCTAATGTGATAAGCAGCAGAACGCACTGTCATATCATTATGCTAGCCAATAACAACATGATATATTTAATGAAATGGTATATATTGGTAATTGTTTGGAGATTGCACATTGAATGGTTACTGGGTGACCAGCGCAATACTTCATTTGAATGTTTGGATTTGATTAGAAAGCAATGTCTTTTAATTATATTTGCAAATAAGTTATTTATTTTCATTATATTAAGTAAAGGAACACTTCTAAATGCATCTTATTTTCTATTTTGCCTGCAGCATTTTTACGTGCGCATGATAGACTGTGCATAATTAAGTCTCCAGTAGAATCACGATTAGCAGATCAAACGACTGAATAGAAGTAATGCCAAGAATCCTGGCTCTCAAGTTGCTAAAAGGAATTTTCAAAAGTTATATGAATTGCATAATACACCTGCGCTAAATGCAACATAACGAGACTGTGGAAATTTACATTTATCTGATACTGATCACAAAAACATTAGTTTCAGTAAACAACACTGCAAGGACACAAATAAAAATATCCTAAAGAACACTCAGAAACAGACAAAGCTGATAAGTTAACTAACGAACAAATTAGCTGAGTTGATTAGAGGTAAGCCAACGGAGCAGCCGCAATCAACTGCTATTATTGTACAATAATCTGCCAGCAATAGTTAAGTAGTTAAGTTGCTCAAAAAGGGCTTATGGTTTCCTTCCACAAAATAATAAAATTAGCATGACTCTCACAATTTTTTAAGACCTTGGAATTCTGGAAAATGAAATTAAGACTATTTTAGACTTTTTAAGGACCTGTGGGTACCCTGCTTTGAGTGTCTTTGGAGTCTGGTTTTAAGCACAATCCATTCAGGAAAATGTAGATTTTTCATTTCAGCTATAGTATTAGAAAAAGTTGTATCGGTGTCGGGAAATATTTTCCACTCAAAATCGGTATCAGTATCGGATTCAAAAATCTCATATCGGTCGGGCTCTATTTAAATTTATAACCGAAATTACATCACATCCTATACCACTTCATGCTTGGTTCTAGTGACCCCCTGTCCCTGCATCCTATTAGCATTCCTGAAGCTGGCTATTCTGTTATTTAACATTATACAATTTATGCATTTGGGCTGTATATTATTCCCAGAATCTCATATTTGTATACTATTTGTCTCATCTTTCCCAGGTTAATCTAGTCTTTCATAATTTATCAAACATGTTTATAGAAATACATTGTAAGATATTATAATAGACACTTCTGGATATCTGAAGTTATCATATGGTTGTCACACAGTTGTGGGCTGTCAGGGCCTGCAAGGCCTTCTCTGCAGGCCCAAAGATAATCAGAATCAGAAATGTATTTTTGTACTTCTTTAATGTTTGTTTTTTTAATATATTTTTCAATAATATATATTTTACACAGTTCATTTAAATTAGTCTATATGGTGATTTCATTGCTACAGTATGTTATTTTCAGTTGCCTTGCTTTTAGCGCAGCTCATATAAATGAAAGCTTTTATCCAACAAGATTTTTTCATCTGTGTTGTCTCCGAGTAGACTAGGACATTCAGAATTCCGAGTGAATGCCGTCTGCTGTTGAAGCCAATCAGGACCATGTTGTTGATTGTCATATTTTTAACCAATCAGATTTCGAC
>JACXGM010040047.1:0-10426 GCA_016801145.1 Umbra pygmaea
ACCTTGCATAAATATGGGCGTGATATTTAAATTACGATGGAATTTCAACCGTCTGATTTATCAACACCCGTTCATTCGTACGCTGGAATTGGAGTGATACAAATTTTTTGTAAATCACACGTGAGTCTCGTCGTAAGATGATTTCTGCGCTCAGATCTACACTGGTTTCTACGCACGTTTGATAAATGAGGGCCATTGTCCTTTGATAACAACTGAACAGTGTCCAAATGACAATATATTAGAACATTGTCGTTTACCAGTATGGATAATTCCTTCAAGATAATGCACAATGTCACAAAGCACATGATCTACGCACATGAAATGGTAAGTTTATTTTACAGTCTACATACCTTCACCCAATACAGCGTTTTTGGAATGGCACAAAATCTAAACGGGAAATGCAAGTTTAAAAAAACTAATAGATAAACGTTTGTATGTGACAGGTCATGTTACAAAACGAATTAAAAATTCTAAAACAGTTTGACAACCATTCTTTTGGTCCCATTGTTATATTTCAACAACTACTTCATATTCAGAAATGCAACCCTCTCTCAGAAAAACAAAGAATTTAAATGTCAATAATCCTGTTATTTTTAGCCTCACACCAAATGATATCATATAAGCCTGTTAAGTACACTGACAGCAAAAAGCCTTATTTTCCACCGTGAGGTTAATGCCATCATATGCATTTTCAAAAGCCATATTTTAGACCCCCCAAAAATGGAAAGGTAACTCATCTGTTTATTATAATTTTAGGGTGTGTTTCAGCTTCTAGTAAATGATCTGTGTTTGCAGCAGTAACATCCTGTGGTTTCTGGGCCCTCTGAAAATGTGGGTCAAATGGCGTGACGTGTGCATTTTGATCCAAAGCAAATTTACAATATTAAAAAATATATTTTTTTATTTATACTTTAAATTCATTACCTAACCCACTCCATTTACATGACTCATTCATTGTATTTGGAAAGTATTCAGACACGTTCACTTCTCCAGATTTGGTTCTGGCCTTACTCTCAGCCTCCTCATCAATTTACACACAATTCCCCATAATGACAAAGAAATGTTTAAACTTTTGCTTAGTAGGCCGCCACGTTGTTACAGCCTGAAGTCATCTTGGGTGCTGAAACTTGGCACACCTGTATTTGTGGAATGTGCCTGTAGATGCACTTAAACTCTATCAGGTTGGATGGGGAATGTTTCTGCACAGCTATTTTCTTAGGTCTCTGCAGATATACACTCACCGAAAGGATTATTAGGAAAACCAATTCAATTTCTCATTAATGCAATTATCTACTCAACCAATCACATGGCAGTTGCTTCAATGCATTTAGGGGTGTGGTCCTGGTCAAGACAATCTCCTGAACTCCAAACTGAATGTCAGAATGGGAAAGGTGATTTAAGCAATTTTGAGCGTGACATGGTTGTTGGTGCCAGACGGGCCGGTCTGAGTATTTCACAATCTGCTCAGTTACTGGGATTTTCACGCACAACCATTTCTAGGGTTTACAAAGAATGGTGTGAAAAGGGAAAAACATCCAGTATGCGGCAGTCCTGTGGGCGAAAATTCCTTGTTGATGCTTAAGGTCAGAGGAGAATGGGCTGACTGCTTCAAGCTGATAGAAGAGCAACTTTGACTGAAATAACCACTCGTTACAACCGAGGTATGCAGTAAAGCATTTGTGAAGCCACAACACGCACAACCATGAGGCGGATGGGCTACAACAGCAGAAGACCCGACCGGGTACCACTCATCTCCACTACGCAAGAGCTCACCAAAATTGGACAGTTGAAGACTGGAAAAATGTTGCCTGGTTTGATGAGTCTCGATTTCTGTTGAGACATTCAGATGGTAGAGTGAGAATTTGGAGTAAACAGAAAGAGCACATGGATCCGTCATGCCTTGTTACCACTGTGCATGCTGGTGGTGGTGGTGTAATGGTGTGGGGGATGTTTTCTTGGCACACTTAAGGCCCCTTAGTGCCAATTGGGCATTGTTTAAATGCCACAGCCTACCTGAGCATTGTTTCTGACCATGTCCATCCCTTTATGGCCACCATGTACCCATCCTCTGATGGCTACTTCCAGCAGGATAATGCACCATGTCACAAAGCTCAAATCATTTCAAATTGGTTTATTGAACATGACAATGAGTTCACTATACTACAATGGCCCCCACAGTCACCAGATCTCAACCCAATAGAGCATCTTTGGATGTGGTGGAACGGGAGCTTCGTGCCCTGGATGCGCATCCCACAAATCTCCATCAACTGCAAGTTGCTATCCTATCAATATGGGCCAACATTTCTAAAGAATGCTTTCAGCACCTTGTTGAATCAATGCCACGTAGAATTAAGGCAGTTCTGAAGGCGAAAGGGGGTCAAACACATTATTAGTATGGTGTTCCTAATAATCCTTTAGGTGAGTGTATTTGATTGACTTCAAGTCAGGGCTCTGGCCGGGCCTTTCTAGGGCATTCAGAGACTTGATGCAATTCCTGTATTGTCTTTCCTAAGTTCTTGTCCTGTTGGAAGGTGATCGTTCACTCCAGTCTGAGAATCTGAAGAGTTCTTCAGTGCCGTTTGGCCAACTCCACGCAGAAATGGATCATTTGATCATAACTAAGGTGTAAAAACATCTTAGGGATGATGAACACAGGATGCACCTGAGCTCAATATAGAGTATCAAAGCAAAGGATCTGAACACATTAATGCAAATTTTATTTTCTTCATGAATTTGCAAAAAGTATGAAAACAAATGTTTTTGTTATGTTATTGAGTGTAAATTGATAAGGAACAAAATCACTTGAAACCATTTAAGAATATGGCTGTATTTCGTGAGGGGATCACAATCAAAATTCTTAGATAAATGGCAGACTTTTATTTCCTATTTTAATAGCTTGTAGAGGCAACCTTCGGATCTGAGTCGGAACATATGAAGCTCCTAGTCCCCCAAGTGTAATTTCTTCTTGCTATTGTATGTATTTGTATTTATGTTAGTGTGTTGTTAGTTTGTCTTGGTGTTTTGCGTGGGATGGGGGGAGGTGGGTGGGTCGGGATGGATAGTGGGGGAGGGTGGTATGGGGGTTGGGATTATGTTGGGGGAATTAAAATTTTAAAAATGTATTGATATATTGCTAGACACAATATCTTTACTGTTATTTATTTATTTTTTTGTCAATAATATATATATAAATTTATAAAAAAAAAAAAAAAAGAGTATGGCTGTAACATAAAAACATTAAAATCAAGTTGAGTAAATAATTTCCGAATGCACTGTTTAGCTTTTATTAGCCATAGACATGAACTATAGATGATTTGGGAATTTAAACCTACGCTATGTAAATTTTTTGAAAACAGGAAAAAAATACAAAAATTATGTTTTAGGACTAGTAAATTTTATTGAAAATAATCCATTTAAAAAATTCAAAATACAAATCATAGTACAATAGCAAAACTGACATTTCACATTATCTAACTAGCAACAAAGGCATATTATGGGCATAATAATAATGTGTATTTTCGAAAATTGCTTATATTGTCACTGTATTTTTCCTATGTTCAGTAAAAACGTATATATATAAAACATAAAAAGTTATTTAAAAAAAATGTATGTATGTAAAATTTGGGCCTACAGGACAAATGAATGGAATGTTATATAGTGCAGCTTTATATAGTCTCCATTTGTAATGTCCAATTTCCCCTTCAACTCATTGCGACGGCAACCCCTGGCAGTAGCAGAATGGTCAATGTTCGATCACTAAAGTCGGTACATAAGGGGGGTTTACACATTTGCCAACTACTGTATTTCACTGTGGCTGAATTCATACACATGTACTGGTAGGTGCCCAACCTGTACACAAGGAGTCACGCAAGGCAACATCATGTAGAGGTAATTATGACCCTGGGCAGCATAGTATCTTCTTGCACCATTTGTCCCTAGCAAAACCCCTGTGCATAGCTGGAATGCCGCTACCAGGATACAAACCCTGGCCACCGTAACAACATTGTACTGTGAGGTAGTAACTTAGACCACCATGCAGAGCTGCAAAGAACTAAGTGCTTAAAAGTAAATCTGAGTAGCTGTCTGCACCTAAATTCAAAATCAACAGAAGTGATGTCTTTGTGTGAAACATATCCTTTTGCATATATCCTGCAAAACTAAAGACTTGTACAAACTGATTAAGCCACTAAGGCAGACTTTCAGATATTATGTGCCAAATACTAAAGCATATCTTAGCAAATGGCTTTGTAAACACATTTTTACCAACAAGCCAACTGTTGTACTCTAGGTGACTAAACTAGATGACTTAATTCCATGTAAAGAAATGCAAACCAGCCCCCCCCCATTCTCCTGTTTCCTGCTTAAGAGCAAAAACAAACAGTAAGTTCTGCTCAATAAGGAAGTGAACAATGAGGATGCTAAATGGCTACAGACAGACTGGATACCGGTCCGGTACTCATCCCACAACAGATATAGTTTACAATAACAGTAACTACATGATGTCCTCTCCACAGTGACTATATATCAAGAAATCCCACTCTGACCTTCAACCAAGTTAAGCATCAATTTACTGCTAGGATTCAATCATAATAGGCTGTGTTTGATGCTCATTGGATGTAACAGGGTTCTGCAAACCATCATAAAAGTAAGGAAACCCCAGCCCCCAAGCTGCCCAGCAATAATAGCACACTAGTAATATGCCTTTTATGCTCACTTTTGGTCAAACCCCACTAAACCAGGAATCCAAACTACTGAGACTGGGACTGCAAGCTAAAAAGCACTAGTTATCATTAAAAACAAATAGGTTTAAGAAGTATCCAACAGAGTGTGCATGCACCAGAGTGATGGCAAAGAGAGACACAATTTCATCTGTGGAAAATAGTGGCAGTAATGTTATGCAGCAGTAGGATACGGTCCTAAGCGTACAGAAACATCTGGTCAGCTCAGGTAGAACCATATGTCCCTAAACTCATTTCATCCTGCTTCATCATACAGCAGGATAATAGCCCCAAACACACTCTCGCAACGCTACTAAAGGAGTTTTTCAGCGCCAAAATGTGTAAAGTCAATCACCCGATCTGAAATCAATTGAGCATGATTTTCACATGCTACGAACAACAGAAGGTGAAAATTCACAAACACAAACAGGAACTGAAGACTGGCAGCAGTTACAGCCTCACGAGGCATCGGACAAGACAATACCTTGCATCTGGTGATCTGTTTACATCCTTTTTTGGGGTTGACTTGGCGTAAAATCTACACTATATACAAAAGCTGAATACATTGGTTATATACTGTGAATTCATCTTCTGATGCTTTGCCATATTATGTGGTTATTCTGAAATTATTTCTTTAGAGATTTACTGAAGCATATTTGTCATCTTGAAAATCATCGGTTCTAAATTAAATTGTCTTTAAAAAAATACGCTGAGATTAATTTGATTAACCAGCTGTGTATATTCATGGAGTGATTTTATCAGATGAAAACCGTACAAAATATACTTACTTCATGTACTGGGGTGTTAAACAAAGGTGGATTGGCAGCATAACCACATGCACAATATACAGACAGGTGCCAAATTAAAGAAGAAAAATGTAATAAATGAATGGTGGATTGTTATGAACAGGGATGCACCAATCCACTGAAATGTGTCAGATACTGGCCCAAAATACATGATCGGGTATCGGCATATGGAGTCATTTGAACGATCTGATACTATGTCCCTATGTGCAGTAAATGACAGTATTTGTAGTTAACTATTATTTTAGATGTATTCTTACTGCATAAAACAATACATACATTGTGTGCACAATTATTAGTCAGAATTTTGACCATATCATCATTATTATGCATATGTTCCAACTACAAGCAGTATAAAATGGAATGCTTATTGGATTTAAGCATATTAATTTTTAATTAATTAACCTTTATTTAACCAGGTATGTTGACTAAGAACAATTTCTTATTTACAGCAACGACCTGGGAGCAATTAGGTTAAAGTGTCTTGCCCAAGGACACAACGACATTTGGCTCAGTCGGGAATTGAACTGGCAACCTTCTGACTACAAGTCTGACTCCCTACCCACTGAGCCATCTGCGTGGTCACGTGTATATCAAGGTGTGCATAATTATTAGGCAGCTTCTGTTCCTCAGACAAAATGAGCCAAAAACAGAGATTTAACACCACTTAGAAGTCAGAAATTGGAGAAAGCCTTTCAGAGGAATGCAGAACGCTTGAAATTGCTAAGTAATCACAGAACCATCAAACACTTTGTTGCAAACAGTCAACAGGGTCGCAAGAAATGTGTTGAGAAAATAAGATGCAAGTTAACTGACAATAATATATTTTGAATTATTTTCCATGAATTAATATTGATTAGTAAATATTTGTTTCAGATTATTAATATTTTATAGTTCACTCATCTGAATGTATTATGGTGGTACAAAAATGACTTTATCCCAAACAAGAAGTGCAGACACAGGTTACTCAAGAAGATAGTGTTGTCACAATGCACAACGCATCAACAGATGCATTTCATCACTAATGAACCATATCGATGCAACCATTTCTATTATAATTAATTTTCCATATAACTGTGTTAAAGCCATGGTCGGGTGATTCTTGCAGAGATCCGATAGGTGTGTAAAACGTCAATGCCCTTGTGATAACACCACTTTATCTAAGCACATTAATATCCATTGCATCACCCACTCTCAACCTGCGCTCGAGCAGGTATCTCCCTGGTTGCTACAAAGGCCTGTATCTCATTCGGCCGCCTCTCCTTCCAATTCTCCGCTGCTAATGACTGGAACAATTTACAAAAAACCCTGAAACTCGAGTTTACCGTTCCCATCACTACTTTTAAGGCAATACTTTCAAACCCATTGACTGACCACTGCACATACTGACTCTACCCCCCCCTCCAGCCTGTTTATGGCCTAGCGCACTAAGCAAAGCCTTAACGCATCTTGCACATATTCAACTGCACAGCTGTTTTTGTATAATTTGCACATTTCATTTTCAGCCATGTTCATTACGTTAACTCTCTCAATAATTTATTTTTCCTGTACTGCCACTTTCCATATAACCTATTCCATATAACCTACCTCTCGATTTCTTGACCATATTTGCACTGAATGTACACTTTTTAATTGAACCAAATACTGTTTATGTGTGTACCTGTATACTTGAATGTTTGTAGCTACTCTATGTGTAACTTCATGTCGCCTCGCGCCTTGTCTTGGCCAGGTCACGATTGCAAATGAGAACGTGTTCTGAATCGATTAACCTGGTTAAATAAAGGTGAAATAAAATAAAAATAAGCAGCCATTTGAAAATTTTGGCAAGATGGTGGATGAAGCAACGTGTACCTGCGACAACAAACACCATACAATGTCAGCAAAGAAAAACAGCACATTATGAGTCATCCTGACAAAAACTACATTTGACCTTACTATTTTTATAGGGAAGGATAATAAGCTTAGTCTATGCATATCCTCCATGATCACAGCATAAATGCATTTGTATTATGTGCTACTCAGATAAAGGCACTATTTTGACAGATACATTATTATCACAGTTGACAGCAATCAGAAACAAAACTAATGACTTTACCTGGAACATTAATCACTGTTTATAACAAACCCTTTCTTGTAAGAATAAATATGAGACGGAAAAGATCTTAACATTAGAAAACTGAACTTATAAAAACAGCACTAGCACAGGGGAGAGCCTGGTAGCTGCCGGCCTGTCATGGACTGTGGAGGTGCGGAGGGTGGGAACAAAAGGCAGGCTGCGCCTTTGAAAGTGAAGGCTGCGAGAACACAGAGGAAGCACTGTCCTGGCACTGGCAGCTAGTTAGCCATTTCCCCAGCCTCTTTCATTTCCCTAATTAAGCAATAAAGCCTGGCCTCATCACCGATCCTCTGTCCTCTACACGCACATAGCTCCTTGATCCCTGGGAGTTAGGCCTGCACTCTCACCTCACCTCCACAAACCCCACCACTGTTGAGCCCTAACTGTCGGACCTGACCTGGTCAACTTACAATCTGCCTCCCGGGAGTCTCCGGAAATTGGTCACTGGCAGGGGTCAAATGGGGGTCGGATGGCAGTGACATGCGAGTTCAGCCTCTGTGCGTCGGTTTCTTCTAAGGATTTTTTCTTTAAGTTCTGAAGCATTTACCTCTGGCAGGCTCAGCATGCAAGCATGGCACTCTGCTTCAATGAGTATTGGAAGAATTAGCATACATGTATGCTTGCATAGTGAATCAAAGCCCCTTCAAAAATGGCAGCTCAGTTAGGGGTGGGGGAGAAGGTGTGTGCGAGTCCCCCCACTCCTTCAATAACCATAACTTACTAATCTGTGAATCCAGAACCAGCTTGTTCATGATTGCCAGCACGTCTGTCATTCAGAGACAAGGCTCTTACCAGCAGAATACCCAGAAACAGTTATTCTACTGCAAAGAGCAGCATCTGTTGTAGCCGTTAGCAACCTTTCCAACAATTAGCTGACTAATAAAGAGTGCTGCACAGACTGCAGGCATGGAGGGGAGAGAGAGTGTGTGAATGAGAGAGAAGGAGAGCACATTACAGCCAGCCATTCATTCTCAGCTAACTGAATCTCATTTGTCTCACAAGAGAAATAGGGCTGTAACATTTTTATTCACATTTTTCGCTTTACCAAAATACTTTTTTTCTTAACATCCATGCATTTACTGTTGTTTTCAAGTGTTTTGTTCTATTATTATTATTTGTATGACATATTTGTTTAATTTTTAGTAGTGCTGTATTTTCCGGTTCATGTCCAATGTTTCAGATTTTTATCTCTATAGGTGTCTATGTGGAAAGAGCACATCAAGGCTAAAATAGTAATAAAAAATAGTAATAGTAAAGCTTTATTAAACTTCAGCATACTCTAGTACACAGTGTATGGTCAAGTTTAAACACCCATAAAGGTGTGTCTCAACCTATGGCTGTTCATAATATATCTGCAGTAAAACTGGAATGATAACAACATTTATTCAGATAACATAATTTAATCACAGTAAATATTGTTAAGTGCAGACCAGTGCAGCCTAAAATGCAAAATGGATTTTAATCAACAGAAGATATAATTGAACAAATCCATTGAAAAACAACGTTCCAATGTCTCATTTGCCCATAGCTAAAATTCTACTGTTCATTTAATTCCTGTTAAAATGGCAAACCAATTACTGAATAGTGCACAGTATAATTTTGCCATCTAAATTGCTTTTGTTCTATTTCTAATATATCCAAAAATAAGTAAAACATAATAATATTGCTTAACCCAGTATCACAGGGTAGATGTAACATAGTTCATCTTGGATACATAATAAGTACAGTTGTAATTACATTTATTCAACCCCCATTGCAAATTAGGTTTATTGTCAAAATGTACAGGCTGTGAGGTGTTTACAATGAACAAATCAAACAAAAGCAATTGAAATAGCTCAACACAATGAATATTTCAAGTGGTTTCCCCAAATTCAACTGCAAATGCAACTTATCCAGTCTCTAAATTATTCAACCCCTTCATGGCAGGCATTTTTAGTACTTAGTAGAGCACCATTTTGCTGTTATGACCTGCTGCAAACTTGATGCATAACCAGACATCAGCCTCTGGCAGCATTCCTGAGGAATCTTAGCCCATTCCTCAGGAGCAATGGCCTCCAGTTCAGTAATTTTCTTGGGTTTGCCTGCTGCAACCACCTTCTTCAGAAGAGATTTTCTATGGAGTACAAGTCTGGAGACTGATGGCCACTGTAGCATCTTTCATAACTACTTCTGCAACCAAGCCTTGGTGGAATTTGATGTATGCTTGGGATAATTTTCCTGTTGGAAGGTCCAATGATTTAGCTTCCTCACAAATGGCATGAATTTTTCTCGAAGGATTTCCTGATACATTAATTAATTCATCGTGCCTTCCACACGCTGCAGGTTTTCTGTGCCAGAGGATGCAAAGCAGCCCCAGAGCATCAGCGAGCCACCACCATGCCTGCCTGTGAGCAGAGTGTCCTTTTTAGCGTATGCCTCATTCTTCTTCCAGACATAACGCAGATCCATCGTGGTGAAAAGTTCCAGTTGTTTCATTGCTCCAAATAAACAGAATCCCAAAATCTATTTGGCTTCTTTATATGATTTTGAGCATACAGGAGCCATGCTTTTGGGTCAGTATTGGTGTACATCTTGGAGTTCTGGCATGGGATTAGTGCTGGGCGGTATACCGGTTCACACCGAATACCGGTATTTATTTTCGTCATGATATGAATTTTTTATATACCGCCATACCGGTGTATTTGAATAGACAACGTCCGGAAAGCTGCGCCTTTGCGACATTGCTGAATGCATTAAATTCCAACCTGGAATGCTGTTTGATTCATATAGCCTACTGTACTATTTGGGTG
>JACXGM010040048.1:0-10426 GCA_016801145.1 Umbra pygmaea
AGTCTCTCCAGTTGCACAGAAGAACGTCACAGCTAATAATAGCTCCACCACCCTGGTTCTATTATCAGAACCCAAAACTGAATGGCAAGGGAATGAGCCAACTTTGATTTCAAACCCACACATCCTCTCAAAACACCACTAAACAACTTCAAGGGGCTATTTCTGCCAATGGTGTTTCTGTGTTTGGAAAATGCACACTCAGTGCAGTAGATATCCACTATCAGCCTACAAGGGGGACGTTGACTAACTCAGGTGAAATTATATTCTTGTTGGTGAGGTTTAGAATGGTAAACACAAATATATGTCCTTTAGCTGTTTGTCTTGGATAGAGGTCCACTCATTGCCTTCAATATACTGTACATTTGTCAGTTTAAAATACCTGACCATATGGTTGTGTGTAGCTCACTTGAGAAAAGCACGGTGCTTGAAGGAGCCCAAAATCGCATGAAATGCGAGGGAATTTTTTTTCAAAACTGAAATTTGTGATTCATGAACGTTTGAGAGGGTCAATTAAATTTGTAGGGAACTAAATTTAACAACGGAATAACATTAAATACGAATATATGAAGATCATGACGTAGCATGTAAGTAGCATAAATTTTTGTAGGGCGCGAATCAGGGATATAAACTTTCATGCCAGTGTTCGCAAGTTCAAAACCAGATGGACACTTTGTGCGTGTTCTAGTGTCTATTGCAGCCTGATGCTGACAGTTGATTGTTGACAGATAATTTTTGACAATGTTAACCCTAACCGTAATCCTAACCTTAACCTCAGAAAGCAGGCGTATGTGCCAGGGCTGAGCCCCGGAGAGCCCCAGCCCAATTTAACCACTGCACATGCCTAACCTTAACCTCAGTAACATCATGCCTTACCTGAACCCTTAGTAACCTCATGCTCAACCTTAACTGTCAGTAACCCCAGGGGTTAAATTGGGATTTGTTATGTGGGGGGGCTCTCCCTAGGGGGGTCCGGGAGATATTTTATATTCCGTGAGATATTTTTTTCAAGACAGTCAAAGGTCTTCTCGAACTTTTGCATGTTTCCAAATCCCGCGCAACTAAGGATCTCCCAGGAACATTCATCAAAGAATATAGCCTAAGCCTATGTAGCCTGATGTGCCTGCACGAGCGGTGAAAGTTGGTCGACTGACAACAAGATTAACCTCTTAAGCACAAAGTATACTACAGATTCCCGACCTGGCACACGCCAAAGTGACGTCATGGAAGCGCCATAACTATTTATACTTGTGCATGGTGCTTGAGACACAATTTGCAGTCTTCTCCTGAAAAGAGGTGTCGCAACTGAGGAGAGGCTACCGACTTTGATATTTTCACGAACTAGAAGAAGAAGAAAAAGGTAAACGATGGCAGAATTGGCAGCAGCATTGACGTTAATGTCAACAGTGGCTAAGATTATCTTAACTATGTAGTTATGAACCATTTACAGTTTAATTACGAACCATTAACTGTGTTATTATATATTGTTTACTCTGCCCTCAAACTCGTCCATGCTTCCTGTTTCCGCTTTGTCACGCGCCACTGAAAAAAAAGTGTCACGCGCCACTGAAAATCCTCAAATTCCGCCAAAAAAAAACATACCCAAAGTTAACCTCTTGTTAGACTGGACCTAAAGTAAGGAGATACATATGGTTGATAACTTTGAAAAGGAAATACTTTTTTGTAAATTGTAAAATGTTAAATTTATTTTGAATAAAAGTACACAGTGAATATGGCACAAGATGAAAGAAAATTCATATGTTTTTTTTCCATAATCTTTCAAATGCAAATAAAAAGCAGAACAAATTTTGCAGAACTCCAGTATACTAACTGATACAAAATCTGTATGTTTAGAGTTAATTAGTTGATTCAGATGATTAGGTTAAAAGCTCGTTTAGAGACCCTTTTCATGATATGCTAATTCTTTGAGATAGGAATTTTGGGTTTTCATGAGCTGTATGCCAAAATCATCAGAATTAAAACAATAAATGACCTGAAATATTTCAGTTGGTGTGCAATGAATCTAAAATATATGAAAGTTTAATTTTTATCATTACATTATGGAAAATAATGAACTTTATCACAATATGCTAATTTCTTGAGAAGGACCTGTATTTTTCCCAGATGTAATGTACCCAAGTGTCCAAATTAATCATATGAATTCATATAAATAAAAGAAAACATGATATGGTTTCTATTGTTACAAAAGACACATATTCATACAAATGGCATGATATGGGTTTCAAAAAAGTTTTTATTTTCACATACACTGACCCATCTCTTCATGGAGAGCTTGCAGTCAATCAATGCGTATAGGGTATGCATGCTTGTAGTTTATGTAGTTTTTGGCTTACAAGAATCAATAAAAACATGATATGATTTCTATTCTTACAAAACACACACATTCATACAAATGATTTTTTACAAAAATGTTTTTATTTTTACACAACACAACTAAATCTGAAACGCAAATCACCACTTCATACGCAGACCAATCTCTCTGTGCGTGTCGACCACAGGGCGAGCATCCGGTTTGGCAAAGTGACACCAATGCGGAAGTGCCTTAAACCTGCATTCTATCTGAATTCCAGCTGGGGGCGATCCATCCGGTTGCAAAAGAGCTCGGTTTTATGTGATAGTCTATGAGAATTTGAGACACTTGTCACTTGATTTTTTACCTCAGTAAACATTTTCATAATGAGTTTATGGTCTCAATCGCTAGATTTAAGACTTCTGCCAAACATAATGATGCTACATTTTTTAATTATGGCCTCATTAATTTGAAATCGGCAATAAAGGAAATGGCCGTTTAGGGTGTGGCTATGGCGTTTGGTTGTACGACAAGACACTCAAAGGAGTTGGGAGTTCAGTTTTTCCAGTAAGTAACGTTACATTTTGTTTTACATTTTGTTTTAATACTGTTTTTTGTTAGCCAACGTTAGCATCCCAATTAATATCAGTTAGCTAGCTAGGTTACTCCTCCCTCTCGTCTAAAGTCGTCACATCAGCAACCAAGATGTCTGCCCCCATAACGGCAAATTCGATGACCCAAATCAGATCTTTACAAACCAATGGGTGACGTCACACGTTTCGTCCAGAGACATATAGAGTCTATGGTGCAGAAGCAACAAAGTCTTGTAATTATGGATTCTCTGAGTGTACAAAGATAAATCACATTTCTTCGAACATCTAGATAGCCTGGGGATTCAGAATCAGATAGAATTCAGTGGCTGGAACACTATTTTGAAGGTAGAAAGTCCTGAAATAGCAGGAAGAGAACAAGCAGGCTTATGTGCCGGGGCTGAGCCCCAGAGAGCCCCAGCCTAATTTAACCACTGCTCATGCCTAACCTTAACCATTAGTATTATGCCTAACCTTAACCCTAACCTTAACTGTGTATGTTGCAATATATTTTTGAACACTATGGAATGCATGGAATGTGTGGAATTTTCTCGCATGAATCCGCGAAACGTGCAGGTGCAACGTAATAGGACGAATATAGCCTAATAGCAAAATGTGCAGCAGAAACGTAAAAATACCCGAAATATGTTAACATATATTCTAATTCATGTTTTCAAATTAGTTTCCTAAGAACGTAATTTGGGAGAACTTCTGAGATGTACAATTGGAGCAAAGGGTTGAAACCCACAGGTTTCCAGTATAACAAAATATTAAAATGGTTGCACTCATTACATTATAGTGATGGACAATTTTGGCAAGATTAATGGAATTTATATTTTACACTTTGATATCAGATCATTCTTCTAACACATACCAGACATGCCAGAAAATTGCTATTCCAAACTAAATTTACCAGGAAAATGTGTTGTTGTGCGTTTATTGGTTTTGTGATCTTGGATTTAGGTTAGCTAGCCATTCTTAACCAAGCAGTGAGAGCAAAATAGAAACATGGCAGCATTTGATAACAAATTTAACTATCTGTGGTTGTGGCGTGAAGCCAGCTAGCTATGTTGTGTAACTTAAAATGTGAAGAAATGGATCAATGGACCAGCTCTGCCCTGTGCTCGCTCGCTCCCCATGCATCTAAATTTCAAGGTAGTTTTAAAAGCAGTTTACTGTTTCATTTGGCAAAGAACTAAGGGAAAGATAGTGGAGAATGTTTTTACTGGGCCAATTTCAAACCATTGCAGTTCACGTGAAAACGAGACAGCGAATTAGTGCTGGACCCCACTATCTTTTCCTCACCCTCTACTGCCCCCTGTCTCACACTGGCACTCTCCTACAGAATATCATGGAACCTTAGTTGTTGCCGCCAATAGAGAGGCCCTGGTTAGGTTCCAATTCTCTTGCATATTTTCCTCTCCATGTCACTTTTTTAATCACCACCAATATGAGAGCACTTGACAGGTGTGTCTAATAAAAGAACATGGTGGAAATCCCCTACGCCTTATTACCATGTGCCCAGTCCTAGTGACAAATCAGTAGAATAACAGAAAGTTATGGTGTTTACTTTTTCAACTGAGAGTGAGAGCTAATTGTGTATCAGGAAGAAGCTTGTATGTTATCTGGGCTGGCCCGTCTGTACCTACATTTAGGTTGATGAGTCTAATTTTATTACATAATAGTTGTTTAATGTTTTATTATACTCTACTGTACACTAATATCTATATCAATTGAAAATAAAATAACAATATGTATTGTATGAAGTGTACCACTCATCATTGGACTTTACATACGCATACCTCATGTCATTGGTCTTTAAATATATTTTTTTTACATTTGCATTGATTCTGAGGATGTGTCGATTGTTTCCTCATTCCTGTGTTTTTCCTTTCTGGCTCCTTTTCCTCAGCTCAAAATGACTCACTTGCACTTTCACTGTCTGACTGTGTGAAAGCCATTGAAGGTATCCTGCCTTGAGACTATGGTACAGACTACTAGTTGCGTAATGGTATGGGGTATGTTTTATTTCCACACATCGGGCCCCTTAATATCAATTGAGAATAATTTAAAGGGGAACAATGATTCTATAATTTGTCTACTGTATGTTCCTAAATCTCTTGAAATAATTTTTTGACTGACTTGCTCATCAGGGAGCTCTCTTAGTCAGGGAGTGCAGGGTTGAACTGTCTCCAGTGGTACGTGAATGGTAAAGTAAGGATTATTTGCAGGAAAAAAAAATGTACAAAGAAAACCCCAAAATTGGGCAGCCCAATTGCTTTTAGTACATAAAATGTATATTTTGTATAATAAAAGTAATTTTCATGGTTTAAAACATTTCTTACATCTCTGCTAGGCAAATGTCATTACTGTCTGCTGAGAGTGCATGTTCAAATTCTTTATCAAACTTCACAATTTGCTCTATTAATAATACATTCTCAATCAGGGAGGATATCAGATTAAGAATATGTCTGCATATCAATGTGCATACTATGCATACTATACTGTACTTACTGGTAGCTAAATAACATATTTTTCATATTAGTACCTGAAACAACATGGCCTCTATTGACCAGTTTATTGCAGTTGATAAAAATATTTGAACAAAATGTGGTCATGTTCTTCAGACAGAACATTCCTATTGACCACACATTGCTGCTATAACTGCAATATATATAAAGTATCCACACAATAATTCTGACATTACTTCCATTGCTAAAAAGTTGGACCAGGCAGTGACTATAAAAATACCCTGCACAAACATACTCATAGACAATATCAAAGAAACTACTGACCAGATTTGATTAAGGATGTGTCTGTAATAGATATCCAACATTACCAAACATAGTGATTGGCCTAAGTGGGGTACTCCCTTGTAGGTGGAAGCTAGGAACAAAACCAAAACCAAGAGATATTTGTAGACATGTATACATTTCATGGAAACATAAAGCCTTGTACGTTTACAAAAGCTAAAAAAGTATGTTTACCTTATCCTTACTATAACCTTAACCTCATCGTAAAATCAAAAATCTAGCATGTTACGTTTGAACAAAATGTTCCCCAAGTACATTTATTGTCAACAATTGATCTATTCTTGGAAATGGTCTGGTAGAACAGCCATTCAATATGTATGAAAGTTCATATTTGAATGGCCATATACGTAAGTCTGTCTACGTAATGTGGCGAAATATCCATTATGTACGGTTACCCACGTATTGCCATGGGTACAGGTAGGAAAGGTACACAACATATATTATTTAGACCACATAATTTGTCAGTGATGAGTTAGTGTCCATAAATGGAGTGGGCTGTGACCATAGTCTTTGTGTAGCATCAACACAATTCGGTAGAGACAACGGTATGCGCACTGGACAGGAACAGCTGGAGTCAACATACAGAAAACCTGATAATCAACAGCAGTTATGTGGGCACAAGCACAGCGAGTTAGAAATGGGACAGAAGAAGGAATCAGGCCACATGGTCCTGAAGCATGTTCCAAGGGTTTGGTTCCTCCTAGGATGAACATGACATCAGAAACATTAGAATGGGAACAGTAACAGCTACAATATGGAGTTTCAGAATAAGATGGAGGATAAACAAAAAGAAATGGAGGAACTTATACAAGAAAGATCAAATATAATATATTATAAAAATATAGCAAGCTGGATGGAATATGGAGAATATGGAATGGTAAGCCAGACAAAATATAAAGAGTGTACTTGTATAATGAATATGAACATGGAGGTCAAAAGTTATTGAACATTAAAGCTTTGGACCTTTCATTAAAAGCGTCAGTTATACAAAAGGTTTACCTAAATCCTAATTGGTTCTCTAGTAAGCTAATAAGTGTATTTCACCCATTGTTCAGTAAGGACCCCTTTCCATTTCTACAAATTACAACTGACCATTTTCAAATATTGGAAAAGGAAACCATTTCTAAGATGTCAATATTTTTAAGATGTCAACAAGCCATGAAAAGTTGGTTGCAATTTCAATTTTATCCACCTGAAAATAGAGACCAAATTTTACAACAATTTTTACTGGCTAAATTCTGGCTAAATTCTCAGATAATATTTGGAAAATTATTCCTTTTCCAATCATCTTGTCAAAGTATACAGGCTTTTGATGCCAAGATGATTGGAAAAGGAATAATGTTTGTAAATGACATTATAAATGAAGCCGGTGGAGTGATGCCTTACATACAGTTAACAAAAACATATGGAGATGTTTGCTCCCTTCAAAAATACAATCAACTAACTGCAGCAATACCATATACTTGAAAGAAGAAAGTACAAGACGGGAAAAGGTCTGACCTTGTCTGTCACCCATGGATCAAAGATCACACGTTCATAAAAAAATATGGATAAACAAAGAAATATATAAATTCCATCTAAGAACAAAAAAAATGGTTGCTGTTCCATATAAATTACAAAATAGCTGGGAAGAAATTTTTGATATTCCGAAAAGATGTAAATGCTTTTGGATTAATACGCAAAACGACACCAGACTCAAAACTTAGATTATTTCAATTCAAATTATTATACAAAATACTATCAACAAATAGAAACCTATATAAGTGGGGTATACAATCTTCCCAACTCTGCAGATTTTGCTCTGAGGAAGCAGAGTCTATTGATCATCTTTTTTGGCACTGTCCATATGTAGCATGTTTTTGGTCAAAGGTACAAGAATGGATGACAAAATGCAATATTTCTCTCGAATTATTGATACAAATAGCAATACTTGGAGATTTAAAAGGTAATAGTCAGTCAATTAATAATATGATAATAAGTTTAGTAAAAATACTTATCTTTAATTCAAAATTGGTGTAGTCATTGACAATAGAAAGGTTTCATAATTATGTGAAGCATCACAGTATAGTAGAAATATACATGGCAAATCGAAACCCAGTCTGGAGAATAGATGGACAATATTGAATTTAAATAAAGAGTTTATCAAATAAAACTAAGATCTGTGAAAGACACATAAGATATACAAATATTGTAAAAATAACACACTGAATTATAAAAATTATGTGGTGAACGGAAAATAATGATTGAGGAAAATATAAAATGTATAAACTAGAGCTAAATGTTAAAATGTCAAATGTAATTGGTCTCAACTATTTGTCAGGATAGGTTAGGATAGGGATAAAATATAGAAAGCAATAATATAAAAAATGTGTGATTGGAAATTATGCATATTTTAGAACGAAGACAATACCTATGTTGAGTCCTGAAGCTGATATTTCACATAAATTAAAGAAAAAAAAGAAGAAAAAAAAAACATTAGAATGGGAATATCTTAGACCTTGTATCTCGATATATATATACCTACCGCTGACCCCAATATAAATATATATAGGGAAATCATTGTGGTGCCTAAAGATGTGAAAAAAATAGGCATAAATCTAGTGTACACATTTACCCAAATTATTCAGGATGAATTATTTGCACTGATATACATCAACCGCAAGGGAACCCATTCAATCAACGGTACAAGAAATTTAGGATGCTAATAGTAAAATCACCCATGTCTGCGAATTACCTTGGCTCAAGCCTCGACTCATTTATGCTGGCAAACTCTGCCATTCCTGCCATATTCAAGGGGAATCCCCCCTTGGATGGGTGGCTATAAAATGGGACAACGACTATCTGTTAAAGACATGGCTGATGACACCATTTATGATGCCAGCAACAGTGTGTGAAATGCAATGTTTGGATAGGTCAGGAGGCACTTTACAGTACAGTTCGCAAAAAGTTGTAGCATTCTATGTGGCTTGTTGTGTTCTACAAATATTTCCATGAATTATGGATGTGTTGATTACATAATTGAGGAAATATTAGAGGACTTAAGGAGACATGATGTTCAAATACATGTGCCTTTGCCACTTGCCCCCAAATCCCCAGCAGCAGAACGGGAGGTGAGCATATTTGATAGAAGAGCTGCTGCATCGTTTATAGTGAGGTAAGCAAAGTAATCTCGGTCTAATGTTAGACTACAGTGCAAAAATATCACCATGCATTCATAACCTCGTGATTTAGTGAGAGTGAGCCCAAAACATAGAAAAGTATGTATTTGTGACATTTCTTTATTTATATTTTGTAAAAAAAAATCTATAGCAATCTGCCGTTATAATAGCAATCCGCCATGGAACAAGCGCGCCTGCTCTTAAAGGGAATGTGAGATGATGCTCTGATTGGTTTATTGCACGTTTCGCCCAAACCACACCTATGACTAATGTAGCTACTTCAGACCTACCCCTTTTAGATTTGCATCAGACGCAAGAGTCATTTATCCCATCGGTATAATAGCAACAGCGCCTAAGATTCACCCACAAAGTCACTTGCAGATTGTTAAAATAGGGCCAATATCTTTTCTACTTACCGCATTGCCAAGAGGCGCGGCATAAGGGTTTCACTGTACATTTCTGTGCATGTGACATAAAATTAAATGCTATCCTTTACACCTCAATATTTATTACCTTTTATTTTATTAATTTAACCCACTCCAGTTATGTTTAGGTTACCTTTTTTCCAGGGCTATTTAAGAGCCATGCTTAATAAATTAGAGGTTCTTAGAGACCAGTCAGTTCTAGTATTGTTGTGTCTTTTTTTTCTTAGAATTACTGAACAAGTTCCATGCTTTTTGAGACCAGTGAATGTGACACGAGGCAGCACGACAGTGGTATCAGAAACCTCACAATACAAGCAGGAGGATGTGGGACTTCTAATCCATTCTCTGCTTCGACTGAACATATAACAAGGTGACTGACAAGGAGGGGGAGAGGAAAGATTGGCCAGAAAACAGAACCTCACACATTGAATGGTTTAAGCAGTGCTTGTGAGAAAGTTAGAGTAGGTATAAAATAAATTATATATACCATGGCAATAACATTTATGTGCATTGAGTACCCTTTGGAATTATCTTGATTTCTGTATAAATGAATCACAACAAAAGTGACAATAGAAACACACTGCTTGAAATAATAACACAAAAACAATCTTACATCTTCATGTCTTGAATGAACAACTGGTTGACCCTCCTTAGGCAATAATAATCTCTAAGAAGGCAGGAGGTAGTTGCCTAATTTTATGGTTTTAAGAACCATGGAAGGCTCTGGAGTAGGAAATTGGCACAATAACACATGCTTTAAACATGGCAAAAAATAAGGAGAATACTAACACAACTCAGGGAAACAAAAGGAAATTTACTAGAATAAACTAGAAAAATTAAAACACTGACAGCAAACACAATGACCAAACAAGGAGTGAGGGAAACAGAGAGAGTTAAATACATGTACTTATTGACTACGGGGAACCTCGTGTGAATAGCCGCTTTCCGACCGCAGGGATTTTTGCAGTTCCTAGAACATAACGTTCCTATAACCATTTTTTTCTCGTGTTCCGATAGAAGAAATTGCGGGATTATTTAGTTCCTCGCACTGCCGTTCCTATAATCTTTTTAGCTCCTACTCCAGAGCAGGGTCTTTCCATTTTCCCTTTTCCCAGGTCCACGTTGATTGGTC
>JACXGM010040049.1:0-10427 GCA_016801145.1 Umbra pygmaea
ACCTAACCTGCGCGCACTGCCCACAAAATAAAAAAATAACCTAACCTGCGCGCACTGCCCACAAAATTAAGTGGAAATAGAGCTGCACATTGAGGCATATATTTCTCTCAGAACATACAGACTGAAAGACATTTGAAACCAAATCAAACCAAGTCACCCATACTTGTAACTATTTGCACATTTTAATAAAAATAATAATTATGTAGCATTCAAAATGCATTTTTATCTTTTGAAAAGTCAGCTTTTTTTGCTTGAAATATAATTTTTCTGTGTTTTATTTTTGTTTGAACTATGTTAGTTATTGTAACTTTGTTATTTTCTACTTGGTTTGGCAATGTATACTACATAACTGTTTCCTATGGCAATACGATGCTTTAAAATATATTTTAATTTGAGCTGAGTGGAAAAAAGAAAAACTAGGAATATAAATTACAACCAACAAGTGGTACTTGTTTGTTTACCTAATTTAGCAAATCAGTTAATCTGTTCTGTGCTGTGGGAATGCCAAAGATAATTAGTGTAACACTAACCGTAATGAACCAATTAACACTCAGACTCACTCTAAAAGCCTATCCATACTTGTTTTATAATAGGAATATTCACAGATAACCACATGCAGACAATTATGGGGCAATAATCTGTTGAGTACCATTAAAACATGCAAACAGACAGACAGACAGACAGACAGACAGACAGACAGACAGACAGACAGACAGACAGACAGACAGACAGACAGACAGACAGACAGACAGACAGACAGACAGACAGACAGACAGACAGACAGGGCCACGCTGTGTTAAGTCAAAGCCCTAATAATATATCTGTATGTTTTGAAACCAGACCATTGCTTTTCTGTGTGTTCTAACCAACAGATCCATGTGCCCAGTATTACACTGATGTTTTGTAACACCACATTAGACCATGAGAAGACACCGAATACTTCAGTAGTCTCACACTGACAGGACTACACTATACTGAGGTGTTAAGTTTCACAGACAGACTCCCTATAATCCAAATAGGAGAGCCTCTGTACCGTAGCATTGAGTTTCACAGAGCAGCAGCGTACCTGCCTACTGAGACTGTGATCATACAAATCAGTCCCAGCGATGTTTACGCGCTGTCTTTAGATACAATTATTTACCCTTGTTTTGACTGCTGACACATACACGTGAAGGGGGTCGCCATGCCAGTGGCGAAACCTGTCTGTGAATTATTTTGACCAATGGATAAAGAGCAATACTGCAATACAATTCCATTGAATTTAGACCTAATTAATAACAGTTACCTATACTTTACAAAGCACTCATGTACTAAGAAACACTACTACGCCAAGACTGAGAGGAGCTGCTTACTGCGTTTGATATGAGATATAGTATACATAGAGTATATAATGCATGTATACACAACCAGTAAAAAAAACACCCAGGAATGTCCATATGTTTTGATAGACACTGATACCCTCATTCATCAAGGTGGCATTACATATATCAGCAATTATAATAAAAACATGATTAATTATGGATGAGCTAAACGTTTCATCATTAGGACACTGAATTAATGGCTGTTGAAAAAATGTCTGTGCCATTTTATTTGTATAATTAATATGAAATCAGTCATTTCCAACAGTGAGAGACAGGATGTCACCTCTGTGAACTTCTATCAAAAACATGAACCCTTGCTGTTCTAAAATGTTTTACCTCTAGTGTATATAAAATGTATTCCTTTGAGCTTTAATAGAATATAATACATAAAATACATTATATATATACATATATATTGCATATATCCCTCTAAGCTTACATAGCCTATAATAAATATTTTATACATACCTGTATATATTACATATATTCCTTTGAGTTAAATAACCTATAATATTCTGTCATCAACATCCATTTGTTATAGGTGTCAGTATTTTTTTAACACACATAGACCCAGAGCTGGGGAAATGCAGCAGCCTGCCAGATTTCCAGTGTAATTAATGAGTGTGCCCGGTTTTTCTGTTTCCAGTGAGCCCTGCTAAAAATTCACCAGGCTCCAGCCAGGCACCTGTGGCGGCTGACCAGCCTGTCTCAGATCCGCACCCAGGAATAGGCCCAAATCCTTAGGTCCAGAACACCACCAGCACAAGACCACCGTCATGCAGCTGAACAACTGGAGCCAGCCGAGAGAATGGTTCACTGCTGAGCCGCGGAACTGACTTATTTATCTTTCTTTTGCTTCACACTCCATATCAAATTTTCCAGTGCTGCATTTGTAATTCTATTCCTAAGTACTAACATTATGTCTAATCAATTACTATGTATTTAATGAAAATAACACAAAATAATTTTATTATTTATTTTAATTTGCCACTTTTTGCAACACAGAGGTTGAGAAGAAACAACAGAACCAACTGCTCTTTCAAGTCAGCTTTTACAAAAAAAGAGCAAATGTTCAAGATGTCTGAGTGTTATTTCAAACACAAAGTGTCAAAATACATTTTCCTGTGTAAATGTTCTTACATGAAAATACGATTTTTGATTTAAAAATGTTCTTAATTGAATAAAATGTTGCTAAACATCAACAGTAATGTTATATTGATTTTAAAATGTTTACATTTTTATGATATTATTTTATAGTGATGAAATTGTATGATTTTATGGTAAGGTTAAAGAAATCAAAACATATTGGAACAGAAAGTGTTCGAAACAGAGTTTGAATCAGATCGTTCAAATAGGGCAAATGGTGTGTAACACTTCCCAGTTCCAGGCTTTCCCTTCTAATTTTACTCAAAATGCTGAAAGCAAGCTCCACAACCTAACCTAAGTGAATAATTCAGTGAAACACCTTAAGCTTCTTTCAAACAAATTCACAAAATTAAAGTGGCACTTACAAATAATTATGCTGGTGTTTTTAAATCAGAATAAGTAGGAAAACAACGCTTAACAGTGATACTTTTTTTCTACATTTGCCAGTGTTCACTGATAGGTGGGGAAGTATCTGTTTACCTAGTGATTAGGACAATTTTACTGTCGTGGAACAGTAAACTCAAACCATTCATGTTTCCAGATTGCTCCAGACAACATTAGGCAATCACTCCTAGCGTCAACATATAGGCCAAACCTGAGTTTTCTTCTCCTCCACGGTACCTTCAAACTTAAATAAACCTTCACATATAATTACACAGAATTCTGTATATTTTTGTGTCCATTTCCTTCAATCAAAAAAACATAGACTCTAAGAGCTGCGCGTGTTATAGTGAACCTATGGCTCTCATGAAGTACGTCTCACATAAAAAATTGCCTGAAAGGGTGTCTTATTTATTCAAAGTAAATTTGCAAAAGGTAAGAAGGTAAAAGAAACATTATCCATTCTGTCCTAAATGACATGAAGAACATGTTGGACCGAGGTTCACGGTTCTGAGTTGCCATGTCGTGAAAAGAAATTATCAGAGTAAATATTATGACTGTGAAAAGTTTCTCTTACACATAAAGTGGTATTGTGGTTATGTCTGAATCTCTACCTCTCCACTAAATTGGAATATTACATGATGACCTTAAGTGGAATGTGGCTCTGGTCTTGGACATATATAAGGTGTTGCTTTTATCTCTGCAACTGAAAACCATATCTCCGTTGCTTCACTCTAGCTACTGTTTTTGACAGTCAATCAATGCCTGGAACTTTCAAACTGATGCTTTGGCTGTTAGCCATGAGGCTCTGAAACATGCCGCACAAGTGTGTGAGAGTGAGTGTGTGTGTCTGAGTGTGTGTGTGTGTGTGTGTGTGTGCATGTGCATGTGCCCACCTTGAGATCTGGACAGTATCCTCGTGACCAGAGAGGGATGTAAGCAATTACCAATTCTCAAAACACTACTTTGCCGTAGTTAAACATATTACACGCATTTCGCCTGCACCCTTGTTCATCCACCACTCATTTCAATCTGTGAAATATGGACCCTCACACAGAACAGCTCTTTTACAATCACAACCTGCCTGCAATTAACCAATCATCATCATCATCATACACAAGAAAAACACATGCTGCACAAAAGCACTCATTTAGGTCTAATTTACACCATACAATGTTAATTCATTTTATTTTCATTTCATTTTTCTTATAACATTCTAAACAAACATGTCGGTAATCAAATTTTGCCGTTATGCAATTGTAGTGTAATGGATATTATGTTGGCAGGCAAATTCACAACTTAAATTTTTCATAAAAATGGACCAAAAGTTAATCTACTGATGTGTGCGTCTATGGATCACCTTGGAGAGAGTTTGTCGATCACCTTGGGGAGAGTTTGTCGATCACCTTGGGGAGAGTTTGTCGATCACCTTGGGGAGAGTTTGTCAATCACCTCGGGGAGAGTTTGTCGATCAACTTTGGGAGAGTTTGTCGATCACCTCTGGGAAAATCATGGTGATATGTAAAAAAAATCATAAAAAACAGGAAAATCTTACACATGTCCATTTCCAGAGTCGTGGAAGAGTAAAGCCTCATATGTTTACGAAATATAAAAACAGTCTGTTTACTTTAACCTAACCTTAACCTCACCTTAACCTTAACCTCAATAATGTAGCATGTTATGCCTGAACATTCCCAAGTACCCTAAATTGTAACTGATTGGTCTATTCTTTCTTGGAAATGTTTCTGCAGAGAGCAGGCCCGGTTCTATCGGGGTCGCACACACGTTCGCCTGGCAACACTATATTATGTTGGCAACACAAACTCTGATTCTACCTTTCAAAACAATAGCGCTCGTAATTCATGACAATAATCATTGTTAATTCATTGCATAGATGGTTGTTGGGTCTATGTTCATGTGTTGCTAAAATTAGTCTGTTGTTGGATACAACAGACGCTAGCGAATGTTTTACAAATGTATCATGTTTTCACAAGACACTGACAATATATATTCAATCAAATTCCTTGTACAACCTATTCGTTACTGTTTTTAATGAAACGTCGTAATTGAAAACATGTTAAATTTAGTTTTTTCAATGAATTCACAATAATTATTGGAATGAATTAAAACAAGCACTATTATTCTGAATGGACAAATCAAAGTTCGTGTTGCTGAAATAATAGTGTTGCCAGGCGAACGTGTGTGCCACCCTGCTAGAACCACACCTGCTGCAGAGTGGCCATTCAGTATGTAAGAAAGTTCACATTTGAATAGCCGTGTCCGTAAATCTGTCTACGTAATGCGGCAACATTTCCATTACATGCGATTACCCACATATCATCAATAAAACAAAGAGGTGGATCACCTCGGTGAGAATTTGTAGATCTCCTAGGGAAGAGTGTGAACCACCTTGCTTGGGGATAGTTTGTTGATCACCTTGAGGACAGTCTGTAGATTACCTTAAAGTGATTGTTCAGAGTAATATAACCCTAGGGTCCTTTGCACCATGATTCGAGCCAAACAACCCCCCATAAGCTTTTTTCCTTTGTTATAACATTGGTCGAGTTAGCGATATCAGCCCAATGGCTTAGTTCAGGTACTAATGGAACCAAGGGTGTACATCGTAAATAACCCCACTAATAATGCCGGAATGGTACCAAACCTCTACAGTAGTACAAATAGGTTATGTACTTGAGGCTGCTACTCTCGGCTGCTACCGCAATCCCGCGGGATCCCATGATATCCCACGAGATCACGCACAGAGCACAATATGTATTGCCTAGCAGCCGAGAGTAGCAGCCATCAGGCAAGTGTTATTTATGCTTTGGTGTTCCTCAAGGTTCTGTTTTGGAACCACTACTGTTCGCACGGAATATGTTGCCTCTTGGTGATATCATCTGCAAACACCATGTCAACTGTTACTGCTATGCTGATGACGCAAAGCTGTACATTTCAGTGAAAAAGGGAGAAGTCCCAAAATTGCACACCCTGGAAGCCTGTGTTTTAAATAAAAAGAATTGGATGACACCAATTCAACAATCGAGAGTGAACAGGCAGCTGCGAGCATGAAACAAAACATAGGGAGAGGGAAAGAATGGTACCAGCGGATATAAATCTAAGCAGCACGCACACAGTGCAGCCACCACACGCCCGCAAGTGTCTGCTTTCCGACTGCTAGAGGGCATACGCACCAAGTGATGGCAGCGCCCAGCATGCCGGAGTGGGAGACGGGAAGAAAATAGGGCAGTGGTCTATGTTTTCCTCTCCTCGGTCAAGAAATGCAAATCAGAGTGTAGCTGAAAACCAATAGGAATGCTCGTAGGCAGAACTACAATACATGGATCCACATGACATTACGGACCAAATAATATCATTTCACAAAAGCTAGCATGATATCCCAGTTGGTAATGTTGAGACATTTTATGATTGTTTAGAGGTTTTCTGCACTACGTAATGTCATCAGAATTAATTACGTTTGGCAGTATTATGAAAGATAGCATGATTTCCAAGTTTGATGCATAGGTTAGCTCGGCCATCAACTCGGTTATAGCTCATATATAAAGGAAAGGGGTGGTGGGAGGTTTTGTTTGTTTGTGCTGAATGTGATAGGCCATTTGTTCCAGCTGTGGGTTGTTCGTGTCAATCATGCACGTGTAGTGATAGGCCGTTATAATAGGGGCTGCACGTTAAATGTAAAACACTGACCGGCCAAAACAAAACGGCTGGAGGATTTCAGCTGGGTCACGTTTTTACTGGTGGAACGGCAAGCGGTTTCATTGTGAATGTGTGAATCAGTTTCTCCTGCGTGTGCCGAAATTAACGTGGCGGACATGCCAAGTTTTTGTTATAACCATACCACACCTGATTCAATTAGTCAACTACACGTTAAGACTTTGATTGATTTCATCAGGTGTGTCATTTCAGGGTTAAAACAAAAACCTGGCCTGTATGATGAGGCCTGAGGAGAGGTTTGGGAACCACTGCCCTAGTGCACTTGTAAAGCAGACACTCGCGTGCATGTGGTGGCTGCTCTGTTTGCATGCTGCTTAGTTTTATGCGCAGGTGCCATTCTTTACCTCTCCCTATGTTTTGTTTCACCCTCGCAGCTGCCTGTTCACTCTCGATTGTTGAATTGGCGTGTGAAGTGTAATATCTGCCCGAGTGAAATTATATACAGTCGTATGCTAAAGTTTAGGCATCCCTGACAATTTCCATGGTTTTCAATTATAAATAATTGGGTGTTTTGATCAGCAATTTCATTTTAATATATCAATTAACTGAAGGACACAGTAATATTTGGGTAGTAAAATGAGGTTCATTGGATTAACAGAAAATGTGCAATATATGCATCAAAACGAAATTAGACAGGTGCATAAATTTGGGCACCTTGTTATTCTGTTGATTTGAATACCTGTAACGACCCAGCACTGATTAATTGGAACACACAATTGGTTTGGTGAGCTCATTAAGCCTTGAACTTCATAGACAGGTGCATCCAATCATGAGAAAAGGTATTTAAGTTGGCCAATTGCAAGTTGTTGTTCTCTTATACTCTCCTCTGAAGAGTGGCAACAGGGGGGCCTCAAAACAACTCTCAAATGACCTGAAAACAAAGATTGTTCAACATTATGGTTTAGAGGAAGGCTACAAAAGCTATCGCAGAGATTTAAGCTGTAAGTGTCCACTGTGAGGAACATAGTGAGGAAATAGACGACCACAGGCACAGTTCTTGTTAAGGCCAGAAGTGGCAGGCCAAGTAAAACATTGGAGAGGCAAAGGCGAAGGATGGTGAGAACAGTCAAAAACAGCCCACAGACCACCTCCAAAGAGCTACAACATCATCTTGCTGCAGATAGTGTCACTGTGCATCGTTCAACAATTCAGCGCACTTTGCACAAGGAGAAGCTGCATGGGAGAGTGATGCGGAAGAAGCCTTTTCTTCACACTAGGGGCGTTATGCATTTCGGCAAGAGAACACAGCGTTCCATACAAACACTACCCACAGTAAAATTTGGTTGAGGTTTCATCATGCTGTGGGGCTGTGTGGCCAGTGCCGGTACTGGGAATCTTGTTAAAGTTGAGCGTCGCATGGAATCCATACAATATCAGCAGATACTTGAGAATAATGTAATGGAATCAGTCACAAAGTTGAAGTTACGCCGGGGCTGGATATTTCAACAAGATAATGACTCAAAACACTACTTAAAATCTACTATGGCATTTATGCAGCGGAACCAAGTTCCGCAAGTACCAAGCCCCAGACCTGAATATCATTGAAAATCTGTCTGGTGATTTGAAGCGAGCTGTCGATGCTTGGCGTCCATCAAACCTAAACGAACTGGAGAGGTTTTGCAAGGCAAAATGGTCCAAAATACCTTCATCCAGAATCCAGACACTCATGCTGTAGGAAGTGTCTAGAGTGTCACGTTGTGTCGTATGGAGTGGAGGAGAGAGACCCAAGACAGTAGATGCGGAACAATGCATTGTCGGTTTATTGTAGTGTCTACCAACACGGTACGGAAATGGCAGTATGGAGTGTACACAATACACAGAACCAAACTCTCTTAAACCTAAACTTTCTGCTCTTACAGTGACACGAACACTGAACAACTAAACAAGAGACAGAAAGACAACATAGCTACCGACAAAAACTTGTATATGTACGTACTGTCCCTACATAGCTTGGCAAGGTGTAGGAGAACGACAATAATACAGCTAGACACAAAATGAAGGGGCGTAATACCCACAATACTCCACGTCCTCTCCCTAGTCAGGGCTCCATATATACTGTTCTCAGCTAATAGATATTGCAAGGCTGTTTGTAATCACTACTCAAGCCAATCCATAAGTATGTAGACACCCTCCCTAAACTCCTAGGACAGCCCTGACAAGGAAGAGAGGCGTGGCTACAAAGCAGGGCAAAAACAGGAATAAGGCAGAACAGAAAACATGCAATGCACTGGATAAAGCAGGGGGAACTAAAGAACCAAAGAATCAAAACAATATATATACACGAATGAACGTAAACACTGGAAGGAGTCCATATCTCAGTTCATATTACAGCCCACACTGGGCTGCATGTGAAATAGAGGCTATTATTTCAACTAAATATTGATGTGATATATCTGTTGCTGACCCAAACACACAATTATTTATAAATTAAAATCAGGGAAATCTTCAGGAGTGCCTAAAATATTGCGTACGACTGCAATTTGCTCGTGGAGAATGTTTTATCACCCTCACGAGATATGACATAAACTGAAGCCATAACCTTGGTGTTACACTGGACCCAGATCTCTTTTGATGAAATACCCAAATCTCTTTTGACGAACATGTAAAATAGAACAGCTTTTTTCCATCTCCGTAACATTTCAAAAACATTTAAACTCTCCGTCAAGGAATGATGCAGAAAAGTTAATCCATGCTTTTGTTACGTCAAGATTGGATTATTGCAATGCTCTCTTTTTGCAAAGACCCTAAAATAATTTCAGTTAGTGCTTTACACGGCTGCCAGAAATCTGACTAGAACCGCAAAACTCATAGAACTTACTGTTAAATGTCTCAACATTTAACAGTAAGTTCTATGATATATTGTAGTCTGGCCCAGGGGGCTAAAAGAGGATGGCGGCACTATTGATGAACCACCCATGCTGGCTTGCCTGGTAGGATCTCTTCTCTCCCCTCTCTCCTCCGTAGTGGGCTAAATCACTGCAAAATGGGGGAAAAAAATGAAATAAAAAAATGTTATGATAAATTATACATTATTTAAATTCTAGGGCCCTTTCTGTGAGCCTCTTCCATCATGAGCTTTTCCACGCCACTGCTTGCATTCAGGGTTGACATTACCTACATTTGAATGTGAACAGCAGGCACGTTTGCAAAGTGCGACTTTAACCGTATTGGTTGATGTCCTTGTGAGGGTTACAGTGAGTGAGCTCCATGTGTTTGTTATCTCCAGTCACCACGGACCTCGCTTTGTTATTGGTCAACTACCGAATTTATCGCCCAGTGACGGCAACAAGAAAGGCAGTATTCCTGCCAATTCAAACCTGCGGATTAGGTGTGTATTGTAATTTAAACAATGAATTCTTTAGAAAATGATAAATTACATTTCCTCTTTAACAGTTATCATTTTAATAAGGATGCAAGCACAAAATGCATCATTTGGACTATATCACCCAGATTACAATTATAATCATTTTCCACTGAGCAAAGCAATTTCAAAGATGTCTTTTCAACATCTATTGAACGACTTTTAAACCATAAAAACCTAATTTCAAGATATTTTCAACCACAAAGAAGTATTTCCAACGCCATTTCAACATCGATTGCTTAGAAGGATGATTATCTAATATAGGTTGCACTAGGTTAACAACATAAATACAATAGAATGATTATCTAATATAGGTTGCACTAGGTTAACAACATAAATACAATAGAATGATTATCTAATATAGGTTGCACTAGGTTAACAACATAAATACAATAGAATGATTATCTAATATAGGTTGCACTAGGTTAACAACATAAATACAATAG
>JACXGM010040050.1:0-10425 GCA_016801145.1 Umbra pygmaea
CTCGTATCGGTACTTGTATCGGCAAGTACCCAAAATGAAATGCTCTTTACTTGTACTCGTTCCATAAAAAGTGGTATCGGCCCATCCCTAGTATCCATAAACGGCCTCTGCCCGGTAGCTGCGGCCAGGGGCTTTTCAAAGACACTGCCGTTATCTTGACTGTGATTGGCCAATTGACTCGCGTGATATATCAACAAAGCTGTGAAAACCGCAGCAGGTTTTTAAAACTTGTGTTTAGGGGAAATTGTCGCCGAAAAGCGACTAGTTTGCAGGTATGCTCAACACTGAGGTTGACACCCAGCTTGGCTGACTGCCTTTGCCCTTCCCATCTGGCTCCTGTCTTCATTTTGTCTCAAAGTTGATTTTTTTAAAGCAGAAAAAATGGCCAAGGGTAAGGATTTGAGCTACTTTGATAAAGGCCATATTGTGATGGCTAGACAACTGGGTCCGAGCATCTCAAAAACTACAGCTCGTGGGGTTTTCCCAGTCTGCATTGGTCAGTACCTATCAAAGTAGTCCAAGAAAGGAAAAGCAGTCAAGAGGGTCATGTGCGGTCAAGGCTCATTGATGCACGTGAGGAGGGAAGGCTGGTCTGTGTGCTCCGATACAACTGATGAGGTACTGTAACTCAAATTTCAGAAAATGTTCATGCTGATTCTGATAGAAAATGTCAGAACACAGTGCATTGCAGTTTGTTGCAAAATATCAGAGAGGCAAAGGCAAAGGATGTTGAGAATGGCCAAAAACAGCCCACAGACCACCTCCAAAGACCTACAACATCATCTTGCTGCAGATGGTGTCACTGTGCATCGTTCAACAATTCAGCGCACTTTGCAAAAGGAGAAGCTGTACGGGAGAGTGATGCGGAAGAAGCCTTTTCTACACACATGCCATAAACAGAGTTGCTTGAGGTAGGCATATGCACATTTAGACAAGCCAGCTTCATTTTAGAAGAAGGTGCTGTGGACTGAGGAAACAAAGATGGAGTTATTTGGTCATAACAAGGAGCGTTATGCATGTGGCAAAAGAACACAGTGTTCAAACACTTGCTACCCACAGTAAAATTTGGTGGAGGTTCCATTATGCTTTAGGTCTGTGTAGCCAGTGGCGGTACTGGGAATTGTTAAAGTTGAGGGTCACATGGATTCCACTCAATATTAGGGATTGACCGATATGGATTTATTTCTGCCGATTGTTTTTCATCAGCCTTAGCCGATGACCGACACAGGCTGCCGATTTTCTTTAAGCCGATATTTGGAGCCGATACTGCTTTTACTCCCTCAATTCACATCATAAAAAAAGTCTCAGTTTGCAAAATAAAAAGGTGAGGTAGATCAAGGGGCACTGCATGGTCTGCAAGTGAACTGCAGCGTCTCCATCAACACAGAGCTGCCTGTGGGGACGCCTGTCTGTAAATAATGCCGGAAAAACCGGCGAAGGCAGCAGCCGCGTATCGGCCAATGTCGATATACATAAAAACGCAAATATCAGCCGGGCGATAAAATTGGTCAATCACAACTCAATATCAGACAATACTTTAGAATAATGTAGAGGAATCAGTCACAAAGTTGAAGTTATGCCGGGGCTGGATATTTCAACAAGACAACAACTCAAAACCCTTTAGCATTTATGCAGAGGAACAAGTACAATGTTCTGGAATGGCCATGCCAGTCCCCAGGCCTGAGTATCATTGAAAATCTGTAGGGTGATTGGAAATTTATGCACCTGTCTAATTTCGTTTTGATGCATATTGCATATTTTCTGTTCATCCAATAAACCTAATTTCACTACTGAAATATTATTGTGTCCTTCAGTTATGTGTTAGATGAAAATTAAATAGCTGATCCAAACCCCCAATTATTTATAAATGAAAATCATTGAAATTGTCTAAACTTTTTCATTCGACTGTAACCACTGACCTAACCTGAACAGCTTCTTATCAGCAATCGTTGGGAGTTTCTCTGAGCTCCTGGAGTTTCAATAGACCCAGACAATCCCACTCCATCTTGATTTATGTTAAATGAAATTAGGGCTCATGGAATTTGCACAAAATAATCATACTCTCAGTGAAAAAACAGCCTGCATTAGAAAGCATCTAATAAAGCTTCCTCAAATAAACCATTTGTATACATAATTTAATAAGTAACACCACACCCAATAAATGCACCTCCATTCTAATGCTTAGCCACCCCCCAATCAGTAAGTGTGGGGGTTTGTGGAGTCTTTTCAGAAGAGGGTTAGGTGTGGGGGTTTGTTTTGATGTGTCCTGTACCATGTTATGCAATATTTTCCAAATCTGTTTGAGTTGACGTCTGGACGAGACACAATTGTAGTGTGTAAACTTGCGGGTATCTCTCGAATTCCACACGACCTCCAAAGGTAGCACACAAGAGGAATTTGAAAGATCCCACCTGGGGTTTTGCTAACAACCCAGGAGAAATGTATATTGTGGGGAAATTCTTCACTGTAAGTCAATGGACTGAGTTCTGAGCTCACCCAGCTCAAGACATCTTGATTGACACACCCACAAATGCGTGGTTGCGATCTGGAGACATGACATTTTAAATGCGAATTGTTTTTTCTCGGCTTGAGCAGATTCAGGAATCTATCGGTGTGTAAACACAGTCTAAGTGTTTCCATTCAGAATGCCTTCAACTAAGTAGAAGACACAAGCTAAATAAACCAGATCGTTTTAAATTACATTAAATAAGAATTGCTTTTAATTACAAAATGTTCTCTAAGAAAATTTATAAATAACCAAACACCATATATTGTATGCCAAATAACCTCACATAAAACTAATTCAATACCCGATATAGAAATACTTCTACAAATCTGACCATAATGACTTTGGCCAAAAGATATTGCACTGTAGATAAAGACACAATAACATTGTCTTTTATTACATCTTTAACTATGCAAATTCATATTTAATTCATACAGCTATCGTAAAACTACTAACAGGTCTTGATCATTATTAAAAAAATACACAACCGAGGATACAGCCTTCATAGACCTTTTTGGTTCCCCAGCCAATGTGGCAAGTGTGTATTTAAATGCCAGCCACTACAGTGTTCTTTACCAGCCAACATTCCCCCAAAAAGACAACACAAAACTGAAATTTGTGCAGTGTAAAGTTTCCTAAAGACCAAAGACTCTTGTTACGGAGTATAAGCCAAAATATCACACACCAGAAGAACAACTTTAGATGCCCATTTAACGGCTGGACGATTCCATTGTAACGGAGACAACAATACTTGAGTGTGGGAGAAATTCTAATTTTTTTACCCCATTTCTCTCCCCTCCCAATTCCCACTAATCCTGCCTTGTCAGCAGCTCTGCAACTCCTTGGACTGATGTGGGATGGTGAGGGGTGCACACATGGTTCATCCAACCACATGTCACCAAGCCACCAATTATTTTCACACTGCTCAACCAACACAAAAGCCTTTAGTCAGATCATGTATGGGATGATCATGATCACCAATTATACTTCTGTGATTTAATTTACAGGTGCTCGATCTGCACACAAGGAGTTACTGGAGAGCGACGTGGCAAGGTAGAGGATTCACCTTGTCTATCCCATTGTCAAGCTCGAACCACTGACTGAGTCTGGAAGAATTTCTGTTGCTGCCACTGGCTGACTACACTGAATCAGACTAAACATGTGGCTGGTTTCATGGACACAGATCAAGCACAACGGAAATCCCCATTAAACTTGATTTTTACTCGAGGACAACTATTAATAATCTGTGTCCACGAAAACGCCCCTTTAATTTTTTTCAGATAAATACTATTTTGTGCTGAAACTAATCTTGAACACTTCACTTTGGTAGGCTACATCACTGTGCCAAATGTTGCTGCCATTTTTGCCTTTTAATATACACACGGTGAGGTGGGTCAGGCTTCAGGTTAGGGTCAGTTAAGAGTTGAAGTTGGGTTCAGAGGTAAGCAAAACTAGATTGAGTGGGAACACATATTTTGACCACAAAGTCTCACGAGTTTAAAAAAATAAAAGGGTATGTGTTAGTGTGTGTTGAATGAAGTTTCAAAGACAACAACCAGCTCCACGCACCTGTACAGTGTATTGAAGGCCTTCTCACAGCCTTGAACATCACACTCAAAGGGCTTCTCCTTGGTGTGCACGCGTACATGGATCTTCAGGCTGTAGGAGGTGAGGAAGGCTTTTCCACAGCCCTGCTGATTGCAGACAAACGTGTACTCGCCCCTATGGGTCTTTTGGTGCGTCCGCAGGTTACCCGCCGTGCTGTAGGTCCGCGTGCAGCCTTCGAACATGCACTGGTACCTCTTCACCTGAACAAAACACATTTTGTTTATTATCAAATGTCCAAGATGCCTAGCATGCACTCTACTTGACTCCTAAAATCACATTGGAGAAGATTTGAGTTGTGGGATTTTCTTATCCAAGAGTAGTGTAGAAGGAGAATGAGCCAATGTGAAAAACAAGAGTCATGACTGTTCGTTGTAACAATGATACAGCTAGAAGTATGATGGCTATATGAAAAAATGATTCTCACTTGTGAGTTAATGATTGTCATAAAACGCATGTGAAAAAAGTAAGACAAAATGTACAGTATACAGAATAAATATCTATACAGGTTAGAGCACCAGAAATGGTAGATGTAAATGCTGCAAACATTCACTCTGGTTCATAATATCAAGCAAAACTATGTGGACAGGCCTCAGAGAACCAAGCTTGATTTGTCCATAAATTATCTCCATTACAGTAGCTTAATTCATTAAAATGTTACAGAGAATTAGTTTTTTTGTCCTGCAAGTACAGACTGCTAGCAAACCCAAATAATAAATGAATCTGTTTGGACCCGATTTCAAATACTCCTACGGAAGAGACAAATAATTACACTAAGGCACCACGTGCGCTCTATTGATGGTTGCAGTATAGCATGGAAAATGCCTGTGTTGAGTTACTGTTTCGCGAAAGCCTCAGTATTTCTGTTACAAGAGTCAGAATTCAGAGTTATGGTTCTTAAAACAGTTTAGATAGCATTTTTGAACAGGGAATACGTTTATTTTACCTAATTTCAACACCTACATATCAACCACTCACTGATTTACAGTGACCTTTTGGAAAAGGGCTTTAACCAAATGACTTCACGACCGCTCATCACCCAAGAGAGCAAATGCACAGGACATAAGTGACTCGACACCCCCCATTTATTCCCATCTGACTGATTCCGCTTTGTACAGTATTTCAATAGTGGCTGTGTCATTCAGTCTTATGGCTGTGTTCTGCTCCCACACAAAGGGCCCTGGGACCCGGAAAATAAACCAGTCTTCTTGCTCCTCCTCCGTATGCCTATAGAAAATCTAGCCTAGATTGTCATAACAAAAAAGCCTTTCCTGCTAAGCTGTATTTCCATTTCCCCTGACATAGCAAATATTTTTAGAGCTTGTGTTAGCCGCCATTTCATAATGTCTTGATCCTCTTGTAGGCTAACGGTAAAACAACTGTATATAGCTCTTTCAAACAAAATTTTGAAGAGGAAGTCAGTTAGCTCAGTATTCCCTGAATAGAGAAAGTCAGTTTGTTAAGTATTCCCTGAATAACCACCAGGTAGAAGGTAGAAGTTTGTCTTTAGTGTAAAAATGTTACACAATTGTCAATCACAGAACGCTGAAAAAATAGATAATAATTGTTTATCTTCTATTAAAATAAGAAACTGTTCCTGAAAATGTGCGTGTGTTAGTTCAACCACCAAACATGTTATTGTAGTTTGGGAGCCTGACATAATGGTGGTCAGAGCCCACGCTCAAACAATTCAGATCAAAGCTCTATATAAGAGATCCTTTCAACAGAAACTCCAATGACATTTACCTTCAAACCCAACCAAAGGAAAGTCGTTCCCATGTGTTGTCCTCTGCGTTTATGTTCTCACTCACAGCACTGCCCCTGACACAATGTTGGTACTAACAACACTGGTCATGCCAGCAGAAGCTCAGTCCTCTTTTGCTGCAGGCTCAACCACACCCGTAAACAGACATGTCTGCATCCTGTGCTTGTATTATTCTAAACCATAGACCAGTGCTATCAGAATCAAACAAACACCATGTATCTTGCCAAACGTCATGTGTTTCTATTTTTAGTTACATAGTTAGCATATGATAGCGAAACTGTCAGACTATAGAGCCCCAAATGTAAAGCCATTCCTACTAGACAGGGACAGTGAGAAAGCATTTTAAAAGTTAGCTCAGCTATTATTTTTGTCCAAACACAGTTAACTAATAGGTTCCGACCGTGACAACTGAGGTGCCCTAGCAAGCTCTGCGGGAGTAATATGTGTCGAGCCAAAGAAGGTCACACCTGGAAACAACTTATATAACTGGGTTGTTTAAAGGGCCGACAGACCCCAGGAAGAGCAGGTGGGTGATTCTGCATCAGCTTACAGGGATCCTATTACAGACCTAAACCCAAGAAGAATCCCGCACAGTCAGTACTTAAACATGTTCTGAGGGCAGAACAATTATGATTGGTTTATTTCAATTTCCAATAAAAATGGAGACAGGAATTGATGAACATTTCAAGCTGGAGTGGACAACAAATGGAAATGTTATATGGAGGCTGCAGGAAGTTAGCAGTTAGCTTTGTGACTATTGTAGCTTAGTTTGCCAGATCAACTTCCAAGAAGTCAAGGGGAAAGATTTTACATTAACTTTTATCAAAAATATTGAAGTCACCGTGGATAACAGTGTCTTGTGAATGCCATGTAAAATATGAACTTTTAATGAAATTAGCTGCCTAATTAAGGTTAGGGTTAGTTCAGGGTTAGGTTAAGGATTAAGGTCAGGGAAAATCGTGAGCTGAATTGATAAGGGCAGATGACAAGCACAAAACTAAAACTGAGATGTTCCCGCCTCTTCTGTTTTGATTGGGTATTCGAATTAACCAATAATATTCTTCCTCCCCTTAGACCGTTTGAGTAAGAAAAACTGATATGCCCCTAGACAAAGGATTTCTTTTAAAGACCAAACAGACTGACACAGACTACCTAAACTGGACCAATTAGAAACGGTCTTTTCAACGTTGAGATGAACTTGCACCCTTCAGTCAGGAGCCTGGTTGCAGTGCTGCTACAAGCACATTCATTGTGTTGTATTGTTATCCACCACTAGAGCTTCACCAGTGACTTCCCCATATCTGCAGCATCAGTACAATCACAAATGGTAACCCGGTAGGGCACGCCGTGGCCACCCACACGCACAGCAGGGAGAGAACAATCCAGTACCTACTACTCAGAATTTCTAAGGCAGCTGGATGCTGCTTCCATTTAATGGATTAGTGAATGCTGCTTAGCATACTGATATGACACGCAGGGTTAAAATTGGTAACCTCTAAATAGCAGCTAACCCACAAAAACTGTATAAAGAAAAAGAAAGCTATATCATGGGGTTGGTAGTGTTGAAGGAAACGCTTACTACTTAAATTCCTAAAGCTGTAGTCTTCATTTTATGGCAAGAAAACGTAGTTTAAAGTTCTGACATTCCCAAAAGAAGGAAAAGGGTATCATCAAGGTCCACAATCACCCAAACAACAGACTTTTCAATCCATGCCACATTACCATTGCCAGCGGTAGCACAGCATCAACCAACACACCAACGCAACAGTAAGGATTGGAATTTCCAGTAATTTAGTGCTTGAGTAATTGCCCAAATTTGAATAACATTTCTGATTTTTTTGAGAGCCTTTACATGGATAATGCACTTCAATGTACTCTAGTATAAACTGTTTTAAATTAAGAACAGTTGAATTACATTATTCATGAATAATCAAACCAATTGCACACAAATACAGCTGGGTAGGTGAGGGCTTATCCAAACATGCAATATTTGGCACAATCACAAACAAAAAAGTGAGCTGTTTCACATGTGATAGAAGTAATTACCATTATTTAGGGAAATCTACTAATGTTGAGCTTGATGTAAAAATAATGTAATTTTCTATGTAGAACATAAGCCTGAATAAACAAGTAGAAATTTGCTGTTAGTAATTATAAAGAACAAAATCTATCATCACTGTCCAGCAAAAACCTTGTATCGCTATAAGACACCTTTTAGGAATTTAACAAAATGTCTGTATTGTTCTCACTGACTATAGGATTTTGAAACTTCAGGAGACATTGAGTACTATTTCTTGTGACTAGAGTCATGAAATTGTTTGACTTCCTTTAGGGTGGGGTCTGTTTAAACAAACAAAAAAAGGGCCAAAGTAGAGATACATAGTTTTCAACTGACAGCAGTAATAAAGGCAATAATGAAAATAAAATAAACTGCTTTTGTGTGATTAGGATCACAACAATTGCTGGATGTACCATGAAGTACAAGACAAAATAGAAATACGGTTTATTTTTATGCTAGATTAGGTTCTTCTGGCTTTTGCACTGAGGTTTCAGATGAGAAATAAAAGTCTGTCCACCGTCTTTGGCTTTAAAACTGACCTTTGAAAGGTGATAATGTTGACACCAGGATGGGTAATGGATGTTTTGCTCAGCAACCACAATGGCTGTTTGATAACCAATTTTCCAGACACAGATTATATAATCAGCCATTTTTAACACGAGTATGCCAGCACGTTTTATACATCAATATTCTAAAAGTCTAAGAAATGTTTTTCTAAGTATAAAATATATTTTGTTCATTCAGTGCAATTGTTGAAACAATAAAACAAAGTTCGACAGAGTGAACACACTTATTGATAATGAACAATAAGTCATTATAAGTCAATTTATAAGTCATTATAAAACGCACAAAATGCTGATGCACCAGGTTTATTGCAATGTCAAGATCAGTAAAATATGTAAAAGTATGCTAGATAAGTTGCGAAAAAAAACAATAAGAATGCATATAAAAAATACACCAACAAAAGTAGGTTTTTCATGCATACCTCACTACTGAAAAACACAATTATTGAAAACATGTCATTCCACGTGGCATAATGAATTGGCAATATTAATTTAAATGGTTATGCTTATTATGGAATGGTGACTTACTGTACTATTGTGTGACATCGTAGTGTGTAATTGTCTCAGCATAGCTTTCCCACTCTCGATCACTGTTGTGGAGAGCTCAGCTGGTGTGTTGTTTTGCGCACAGTGGGGCAGCTCTCATCTCTGTTTGTTCATGGTTCCCAAAAGGCTTGTTTTCTTTCCCATCAACTAATCTGCCAGGGAAAGTGATCTGAAGAAGTTGTCACATTTCTGCTTTTCCACGTGAAAGGCTCCATAAATTTCAAAACGACAGTCTCCGACACTCACTAGCCCGCGGGCCTGGTTTCATCTTTCCCAGGTATGGACAGCCATTGAGCATGTACAGTGGGGAGAACAAGTATATGATACACTGCCGATTTTGCAGGTTTTCCTACTTACAAAGCATGTATTGGTCTGTAATTTTCATTATAGGTACACTTCAACTGTGAGAGACAGAATCTAAAACAAAACTCCAGAATATCACATGGTTTTAAATAATTAATTAGCATTTTATTGCATGACATAAGTATTTGATCACCTACCAACCAGTAAAACCTCATGGGGCATCAATGATTGTGAGGAAGGTAAAGGATCACAGTCTCAAAGCAAACCATGAATTAGTAACACACTAAGCCGTCATGGATTTAAATCCATGCGCATCAAGCCAGCGCATGTCCAAACCGTCTGAAGTTTGCCAATGACCATCTGGATGATCCAGAGGAGGAATGAGAGAAGGTCATGTGGTCTGATTTCAATTTCTTCATTGCCCCACAGGGCTGCCCATCATGATTGAAACAGTGGGCAGAGACGTTTGCACTCAGACTGGGTCTATAGACCACAAGTTTGTTAACATCACGGAGAAGCTCACAGCTTTGCAAAGGAAAGTAGATCGTTTAGTAGACCAAAATGGACCAAATTGACTCAAGAGGGACCAGATGTGATTGGAATGCGGCTGCTACCCAACAAGTCACCACATCTTATCTATTTCGGCTCCCCCACAAACCAACCCTATGGCCTTGGACAAGGCACGGTTGGAACAAACAACATATTCTCCCGGACTGCGCTGCAGTGAAATGCTCTTGTTTTTGTTAGAACAAAGACCAAGGCTGCCCCGTATCGACATCCTGCGGACTTCACCTTGGGATTATTTACCAGACACAGAAATCTCCAGGCCTACACACACACACGAACTCTCACACACATGTACAGATACACCTCCCTCATCCCATCCCCCGCCTTCGCAGCTTCTTACCCCCCAGCCTGATAAGCCGGGTCTCTAGATAGCGCCTATGAAGGCTGCAATCGAGATGGGTGCCTATCTCGCTGGATTTCCCTCATTGCCCTTTTCCCCGCTCCCCACCACCCCTGTTGCTAGTCCTGTTCAGAGTGTGTACTTAAATGTGCTAAAATTGCTGAGGTGTTT
>JACXGM010040051.1:0-10425 GCA_016801145.1 Umbra pygmaea
ATACTGAACATTGTTCAACCTGGTAAGAGTGATTTTCATCCTCCTGTCTGGTAAACAGATCATCTGTGCGGAGTGTAACTGCCTTATCTGGGAATGTCATGTGGTTCTCATATCATACCTTATCACTATCGTCACAGTGATTGCTGTCAACAAACGAACACAGACATTCCATAAAAACATAATTATGTTCTTCATGATTGGGTTAATAAGTAGTTATATTCAGGTTGAAATTCTTCCAAAACATAAGTCCCTAAGATCTCCACCTGAATATGATGGCTTTTCAAAAGATTGCAGAATATTCAATACATTCCTAATTGCCTACTTTTGGTCCAGTAACTTCTGCCAGACATAACTGCAACAGTATATGATTTAGGTCAGATATACATGTTAACTAAATGTCTGATGACTGAAATTCACAGGCTATTCGTCAGTACTGATGTCACCAGTTCAGTGAAACTAGACAGAGAACAAAATAACGGTGTTAAAAATACACATAAGCTAAACATTCTCCCACATGTCATGGATTGCTGACTGGCTTAGTCTAAAAGTAAAGATAATTAGCAAATCATGGTTAGCTACAATGTTTGCAACTAGCTAACATGAATTTACCGAAAATTAGGTGAATAGCTAGCCGTAACATTGTGCAAGTTGCCAGCTTAATGATGACTGGTTAGGTATTATGTTAACATTAGCTAACTAGCAGACAATAGCTATCTTATTAAACCGTTTGTTTTGTTACTAACTATTATTGGCTAATTATGTTATCAAGTTAGCTAGCCAAGGTAATGTTAGAACAACAAAACTGATGATAACTCCATATCTGCAAGTTAACAACATTAATTGGTTAGCTAGTTATGTTAGCTTGCTTAACATTAAGCTACCAGCCATTACCAAATATCAACATAAGCAATGCTAAACGTAAGGGTTGCTAAATATATTGCAATCATCAATATGGCAATTATAGCTAAACAAAGTTTAAAACATTAGGTAGATAGCTATATATAGTAACCTTGTTACCTAAATTCTAAACGTTACCTCAGGAAGGGAACCTACCTGGGCTTAGCCTCCAACACTGCCGCGGGCGGACCGTCGTTAAACGATGAGCAAAAAGCTAGCATACCGTCAGCTGTAAACGCCGTTGGCCCGCAAGTTCTATACTAGCTGGGTTGTGAGCTCAGCTCAGTAGGTGTTAAATCATGTATGTTAGGGTAATAAATCATGGTAAAAACACTTGAACAGAACGTTTTTCATTATTTCACATTATGTTATGTAGGCTAGGACATGTTGTAGATGCCTTCCAAATTTACTGAAGTATTTCCAATGTTGCTGAAATATTTTGTTTCCGATGGGCTTCTCCCTTGACTGTATGCCTCCATGTCCCACCGATTGTCTGCGAGCTTCTACTGGAATATACGGTAATTTCTGTACTGTGCGACAGGAAGTCACGTGGTTATGAGACAGGAACTAGCATACGTTTACAAAAACTGCTGATACGGGGCCATAACGTGAGGTACAAGGTATTGGAGCTTTTTATACATAGTCTTGTTTCTTTAGAAATAAACAATGGAAAAATAGAGTCTTTAAACGCTTCCGATTTCAATTTATTCGCTGTCAAAGTGACCCCTAAACTCATTGGAATGAATGGAATGCTAACATGAGCTGATAGCCTGGTAGCATCTGAATCGCTACATACAAGCCTCGACTTCGGAATGAAATGCCGCCCCCTTGGTTTATTGTTGAACACTGAACAATAATGACCTCAAAAGTATTTCATGTTTCAAAGTTTCTGCCGAACAGGAATTGGAGCTGTACAACGGTTATATACTGTATATAGCCTACTATGCTTTACGCTGCATAGGCACCGAAGCTACTATATGTTGTTCTTGGGGTTGTACTCATCCTTCTTCCTCCAAACACGGCGAGTGGAGTTTAGACCATAAAGCTCTACATTTGTCTCATCAGACCACATGACCTTCTCCCATTCCTCCTCTGGATCATCCAGATGGTCATTGGTAAACTTCAGACGGGCCTGGACATGCGCTGGCTTGAGCATTCAATGTGATATTTGGATGTTTGACATAGTTGAAGTGTACATATAATGAAAATTACAGACCTCTACATGCTTTGTAAGTAGAAAAACCTGCAAAATTGTCAGTGTATCAAATACTTGTTCTTCCCATTGTTTGACTGACAAAACTCGATTGAAAATGCAAATAGACTTGCAATTTCGTTTTCTAAATGGGTATGCATTTTTTTTACAAAACTCAAATAAAAAGTAAGATTAATACATTGCATTGTCTTTTTCTTCATGGAATATGCATTAATCCTGCCAATTTGAAAATACAATAGCAAATTGTATTTAACATATAACTCCCATGGTCTGTCAAGTAGAACAACACTGACAGGTTAAAAAACCTAATGCAAATGCTTACCTGAAAAATATTTGAAGAAGAAAAAAGAAGAAATTCAACCTGTGGTTACAACGAGACTTGTCTTTAAAAGGGCGAGTATTACTTACCAAGGCAGAGGGTATCTCCAGGCTCACTTATGCTGCTCTATCTCTCCACGTTGACTCTAAAATCTGTAAGGCTATTAACCAGACCCTTTTCAACTTTATTTGGAAGAACCGTACTCATAATATAAGAAAATCTGTAATTATGAACTCCTATGAAAATGGTGGCATGAACTTTCTTGACTTTAATACACTAAACAACACCTTTAAGATAAATTTGGCAAAACAATTTTTTAAAAACCCAACATCCATTTGGAATTTCATTCCTAATTATGTTTTTTCACACTGTGGTGGGCTAAAATTTATTTTAGTCTGCAATTACAATGTTGATAAAATTTGAGTAAAATTATCTGCTTTTCACAAACAAGTCCTTTTAGCATGGTCAATGATTTATAAGCATAACTTCTCACCACACCAATATTTTAGTTGGAATAACAAAGATATTTTGTATAAAAACACTTCACTATTCCTGAAGAATTGGTTTGAGAAGGACATTCTCCTGGTGAATCAGCTGATTAATTCACAAGGTCTTATTCTCAGGTACCAGGAATTCCTTAATTTATATAAATTTCCTGCTACTCCTAAAGAATTTGCCATAGTTGTTGATGCAATTCCTGCAGGATCTTTGATGTTACTAAAAGGTGCTCCGTATTCATCTTTGTCATATTTAATTAATGCAGCCGATACTCTAGTGGGGAAAACATGCTTAATCACCTTTAAAAAAAAACAAAGCAATACGCTCCTTATTTCAGAAAGATATTGTCTGAATCTCTTATGTTAAAACATATTGGAATGGTATTGTTAAAAACATTTACTGGAGGAAAGTATGGATGTTACCACACTCCTTTCTAATCACAAATAAAATTAAAGAGGTCTTATTTAAAATTCTCCATAAATACTACCCAGCTAATCATTATCTAAAAAAAATAAAGAAAGATGTCAATGTTAACTGCTCCTTTTGTAATACACATCCTGAAACTGTCTTTCAACTATTTTGGTATTGTCCCTTTGTAAAGGTCTTATGGCAAGATGTATGTAAAGTTGTGATTGACAATATTTTTGGAGACTTTTCACTGTTTTGGAAAGATGTGCTCTTTGGATTTGTTGATTATAATAAGAGAGAAGACAGGAGGTTTTATGTGATCAATTTGATAATTCTTCTAGCCAAATATCATATTCATAAATGTAAATACACTAATAGAAAACCTTTCTTTCCTGTTTTTATCAAGGAATACGAACAGTACATAAGGATGATTAAAGATTCAACTAATAAGAAAGCACTTAAAACTCTGAAACTCTGTAGTCATTATGGGCTTTTCCTTGATGAGGTTTGAAATAGCGTATATGTGATGGTTCATTGTACTTAGTAAAAGTGTCTTTACTATTGATGATAATAATAATATTATTACTATTACTATGATTTGTTTATCATAATTTTGGTTTCTTTTTTTCTTTTTGTTTATTACTATTATTATCTTGATCTTTGAATTTTTTGTCACTGTCATAGTGATTCTCTGTATACTTTGCACCTCAGTGACTGTTAACCTGTATATTTCCTAACTTGATGCATAATTAAAAAAAAAAAAAAAACAGAATGCAGGTTTAAGGAACTTCCGCATTTGCGTGACGTTTGCCAAACCGGATGCTAGCCCTGTGATCCTGACCAATTGCCCAGTCCTCGCTGAAGAGAAACACCGCTACAACATAATGTTTGGGGGCTAAAAATTGTTTTGCAATTATGAACATCGTGGACTGTATCTTTAATATTAGTGAAGTGAGAATCATGAACGAATCCAAATTACTGCTCTAAAAGTTATGTTCATGTGAGACAATTTTGTGTATCACTTCATGCTGCGGTTGCAGACGACTCGTTGTTTGAGACCCAGTGCACATGCATCTCCCCCGATACGCAGCAAAATGCTTCATTCATCTGCGAAGCAAATAACTACAATTCTGCATTACTAAACAGACTCGGTCAACTACATCACTTAACCTGAAGTTATACAACAGGGACGGAACGACGCACACAAGTATTGTACCCAACTAGCCAAGCAACAAAGTTAACTTCAGCCATCAAAAGGACTTAATGATATTGTGTATGATGATGCATTGTAATTGAATACATTGGATTTGTGTTACTGCTCGATTATGAAGAGGGTTGATGAAAGATGTCTAGCTATTTTGTTAACTGCAGCATTTGCCTACTGTATATAATATGCCTACTGCTATCAAGGTGATCAATGATCAACTTTATTAGGTAAACTGGGAAATTTAGGATGTCAGATAGCACTATAGCCTATGATATATTTATCAGCAGATTTTCATAATTATATAACAGATTTTTTATAATCTTACAAATGAGTGAAGTTTATTTTGAATGGGAAAATAAGCAAAGCTATTTCGGCCTATGGATTTTGTGGATGGCTTCATCTACATCGTGATCAGCCACTGTAATGTTTATATTTAAACACACAGACAAAATAAATGTTTCAAGACAATTCATGTACAAGGAAGCTTGATTTTATTTCCAAAAAGTTAATATGCAATGCAAATGATTCAAATCCAAACATTAGCAAAGTATCTAATTACAAATCTAGATTGACAAAACAAAAGTGCTAAAAATGTTTATCACTCACTTGACTGAGCGTCACAAAAGTTGGGATCGATCCAAAACAACTTTAATGTTGCCTCTTTTCTTCCACAGTTGAAGGCTGGGATGATGATATGAAACAATCACCCAGAATTACCTATCAAAGCATATTTTGTTATTTCTTTGAATCCATTGTTAGCAATGGGCAGACTGAACAACTTGAACAGCTCAGAGGCTTAGCGTTATTTGAAAACCAACAAAGTAGATCATGGTTTAATGAAGAGAAGGGGTGTATGCATCTAAAATCAGATGTTGAGTCTAGCCATAATATTAGGAACCTGTACCACCATTATTGAGTCCTTGTTACTGGGGCAAAGCTAGAACAAACAGCAGGGTGTTCATGCATTGCTGGACTAGTGAGATCATGTAGCCATGCAGTAGCAATATTATGGAAGGTCAGTCAGCTTAGACAGACATACGATTTCTAGATGGGCTTACGTTTTTGTAAAACTGTAACCATGGACATTGATATACTACCTGCAATGTCATCTGTGAATTGCCAATAAAGATGGGTTGTACAAGTAAAGATGTTGTTAGTGTTTTATATTTTCCTGCAGTGATTTCTTTATGTTTCAGCTGGTTGTACGTACAGCCACAAACCGTGCAGGTGGTCCCAGAACTCCTCAGTGATATAGCTAAAAATACAATATTTTTAGTTAGTTTTCAGGCTATAACTAAATTGAGTATTATCTTTATAAATATGAATATATTTAAATTTTAAAGTAAATTGCATGTTTTGATAAAGAATGTAGCTATATTATTTTGTTAAGCCCGAGTAACAATACCAAATTTCCGGTAGCTAACCAGCATCTGGTTTCATTTGATTAGGTTTATTAGTAGGTCATTTAGGCCTCCATGAACAACCAGGCAATATCAGTCATTGTCTTTATGCTTGTTTTGTATCAATAATTCATATATGATTCTGATATCTTTCCTGAAAGAAGGTGTTACAGTTCTTTTTTATAAAGTAATAAGCAAATTAATATTAATATTTTCCACCTATGCACCTGTTTCCACCTACATTACACTCCAACTTAATACAGTTGTATACAAACTGACTGAAAACAAAATATAAATATTTTCTGTAACTGTTTTGTGGCTGCTCTTTGTAATTATACTATCAGAGATAGGTTCTGATTATCGCTAATAGTAAAACAAAATAGTAAATATTGTTCTAAAGCATAACAGAGAGGGCTCAGCCCATATATGATCATAAACATGAGACAAACAATGCACAAAAGCAAAATCTGAGTAAATTAACCTCTCAGACTGGTGAAAGATCCAGTAGGACAGTGTCCGTTTTTCCATTATTATAATTCATTACCTCATTATTCAAATAAAAATTTAATTTCAAGAGTTTCTTTAATTTTCATGTGCCAGACTGCCAGTAACTAAGCCTTACTATTGAATTATCTTACACAGAGGGAGCAGCCACAAGGTGTCTTTCCTGTGTGAATGTTTATATGGAATGAATTTGTCCCTGCAAATGAAACTTGTCCCACAGTTTCCACAGGTGTATGGTTACTCTCCTGTGTGAATATGTTTATGTTTGTCTAGGTCCCCCTTCAGCCTGAAGGTTTTCCCACAGTCATCACAACTAAATAATTTTGCCCCAGTGTGAATAAATTCATGTCTGTTTCGGCTGTTCATGTGACTGAAGGTTCTCCCACATTCTCTACAGCTGAATGGTTTCTCTCCAGTGTGAATACGTGCATGTTTCATTAAGCTGTTGCTGCAACTGAGTGATTTCCCACATTCTCCACAGCTGAATGGTTTCTCTCCAGTGTGAATACGTGTATGTTTCATTAAGCTGTTCTTGCAAATGAATGTTTCCCCACATTCTTCACAGCTGAATGGTTTCTCTCCAGTGTGAATACGTATATGATAGCTTAAGCTTTTCCTGCAACTGAAGGCTTTCCCACATTCTTCACAGCTGAATGGTTTCTCTCCAGTGTGAATACGTATATGATCGCTTAAGCTTTTCCTGCAACTGAAAGTTCTCCCACATTCTTCACAGCTGAATGGTTTCTCTCCAGTGTGAATACGTGTATGATCACTTAAACTTTTCTTGTAATTGAATGTTTTCCCACATTCTTTACAGCTGAATGGTTTCTCTCCAGTGTGAATATGTGAATGTACAATTAAGTGGTTTTTAAAATTGAAAGTTTTCCCGCAGTCACCACAGCTGAATGGTTTCTCTCCACTGTGAATGCGTGCATGTTTGATTAAATTGTCCCTGCAACTAAATTTTTTCCCACATTCTTCACAGCTGAATGGTTTCTCTCCACTGTGAATACGTGTATGTTTAATTAAGCTGTTCCTGCAACTGAATGTTTTTGTACATTCACCACAGCTGAATGGTTTCTCTCCGGTGTGAATTCGTTCATGTTCGATTAAGCTGTCCTTGCGACTGAAGGTTCTCCCACATTGTCCACAGCTAAATGGTTTCTCTCCAGTGTGAATACGTGCATGTTTAATTAAGTGGTATTTGAAAATGAAGGTTTTCCCACAGTCACCACAGCTGAATGGTTTCTCTCCACTGTGACTACGTTTATGTTTGATTAAGCTGTTCCTGCAACTGAAGGTTTTCTCGCAATCTCCACAGCTTAGTCTTTTCTCTCCAGTGTGAATGTATGCATGTTCGATTAAACTTTTCTTGTGAATGAAGGTTTTCCCACAATCATCACAGCTGAATGGGTTATCTCCACTGTGAATATGTGTATGTTCAATTAATCTGTGTATGTGAATGAAGGTTTTCCCACACTCAGCACAGCTGAATGGTTTCTCTCCTGCGTGAGTATCATTCTGTTTGATTAGGTTCCCCTTTACTCCAAAGGTTTTCCCACAGTCACCAGAGCTAAATGTGTTTTTTCCATTAAATGTCTCTGTACAGGTGTTTAGGACCTGGTTGACAGATGAGAAGTGACTGGTGGAATTGTTTTGATCATCTAAAGAGACACAGGGAATGTCTAGACCCTTTACATGGCTCACTGTGCCAGCAGGTTTGAGACCCACTGGTTTAGAGTCACTCTCTCTGTTCTCCTCAGTCTGGGTTTCGGGAGGAGTCAAAGACCAAAGTGGGTTCTCCTGATCACATTCACTTTTCACACAGGGACGAGTCAATAGGTTGTCTTTGGTATCTAAGAGCCATTGAAACTGCTCTTTCTCCTGACTGGTCCTGAGTTCTTCCTGTTCCTCTTTAATCTGTGTGGGCTCTGGGTCCTTCTGATCACATTCACTTTTCACACAGGAAGGTTTAAATTTGAACTCAGAATTGTCATTGTCCACCTCTTGAAGCTGCTCTTCCTCCTGATAGATCCTGAGTTCCTCCTGTTCCTCTTTAATCTGTGTGGGCTCTGGGTCCTCCTGCCCCAGACTGGGGCTCCACTCCTGCTCCCAGTGCTGCTGCTCAGGGGGAACCTTCTCTTCAGAGACAGAGAACTGCAGGGAGTCTGTAGGGAAGGAGAGAGGAGAAGTAGGAGGTTAATTATAGAACCTGATTTGATGATTTTACTGGCAGGTCAGATTGGTTGATTTGTTAGGGGATTAAAAAACAAATTCATGAATTTATGAACACTCAGAAGGGAGGGCCAAGTAACATCTGTGAAACATGATACACAGCAAACAGCAGCGTGCTGTCGTGCAAAATGAAGTTTCATTTAAGAAACATCATATTGAACTTTCAGTAAAATCTTTTCATCAGCACAAGCATTTCTGCGACCAGGCAGATGTAGGGATGGTTCTCGAACCCGGTTCTATTACGGACCCGGTTCCAAATTTTTCAAAACCCGATAATCAATAAGGTCCGAGCTTATCGATACTGCTATCGAGACTAGTGAACAGGTGCGTCAATTGTGTATACCTTGGAATTATTATTATATAAAATGAAAACGAATTTTACTTCAACTTAAATTCTTATTTTCTCACCCCCTTGTCCACGCAACACAATTCTCAAGCGATTTGCTTTGCGCTGAATAAAACAAGTTTGACTGTTTTTACCAAATCACACACTGTATATATAATGTGCATGTGTTTAATGTTATGTTGCAGTTACGTATTACGTAGTGAAACCTAAACATCATTCGGTGCGGGAAGACAAATCGGAGTATAACAAGTTTGCATTAAACGAGCATTGAACAAAAGATTATACGAAAACGAAAAACCAAATAGCAATTGATTTTTTACCTACGCACTTTGTTTTTACCAAGTCGCACACTGTATGTATATAATGTACAGTACATAGCCTGTTCACATTGCACGTTTTGAGTGTTGTTCTGTGTTCGTAATGGTAGGATGCAGTTACGTATTACGTAGTGAAATCTAAACACCATTCGGAGAGCGAAGACAAATCTGAGTCTAACAAGTTTGCATTAAACAAGCATCGAATTGATGGGGTTTTCACACAACGTAAAGTTGTATCTACAACGCAGTCAAGTCGGAACCACGAGGAACGACAGTCAATATTCTAATATCCATTATGACCAACTCCATTTTCTGTGTCAAAACATCAACAACAAAAAAATCACAAAACAACGAGTGATGACAGATTATCCCACCTCATGCGTATGGCTCTGGGTCTCTACACTGGTAAAAACCTTAAACATGAATGATCTGTTGACAGACTTTGATCAGTTAAGGCCCAGACGCTACCCTCTTATGGACTATACAAATAGGAGACAACAGCACCAGAAGGTAAGAAGATGTGAATAACCTTCTAATCTAAAGAGCAAATAATCAGAGACAGCAACCTGATGCTATTTGATGAATTGTACTATAGTTAATAATTGTTGGCTTTGTCAAAACATATTGATGTTACATTAAAAGCAATTAGGTGATCAGATGGGATATAATGTTGGAGTGTCTGAGGCTTAGCACTGATTCCTGGTTTCATTTGGTGCTGTTGGACCTGTGAACTCAGTGACATTGTGTGCAGTGCCCAATAGAAAGGAGAGACTTGGATTTAAGGTAGTACAATCTGAAAGAATTACACTGTATGGTCATGTATGCATGTGTTGTTACAATCTAACTGTATGCACAATATGCACTTATTCAGGCCTATTTGTTTATGAGAAGGAAATAGAGCTCTGATAGATACACACAGGGAGGCAGATTTTAATTTGACCATGCCCCCGACCCCGAGTTGTGTACAAATCGATTGGTCCTTCATTAACTCCCATGTAATTAGCCTAACATTATTGTGTGATCCTAAATAAACTTTGGGCACTTTTTGTTGTTTCGATAACCATTAAATCAAACAGTCACA
>JACXGM010040052.1:0-10425 GCA_016801145.1 Umbra pygmaea
CAAGGACCGAACCTCACCAGCTCGTTAGTTGGAGTACTTATGAGGTTCAGACAGGAACAAGTGGCCTTAATGGCGGACATAAAGGCTATGTTACACCAGGTGAAGGTGGCAGAGAAGCACCGGGACTACTTAAGATTCTTATGGTGGCCTCAAGGTAACCTGGAGCAGGGTCTTGTAGAGCATCGCATGACTGTCCATCTATTTGGAGCAGTTTCATCACCCAGTGTCGCCTGCCTTGCTCTTAGAAAAACTGCTGAAGACAATCAGGCTAACTTCCCAGCAGAAGTGATTGAAACGGTCAACCGAAACTTCTATATGGATGACCTATTGAAGAGCCTGCCTTCTGAAGAGGATGCAGTCACCATGGTTAAGAACCTTATAACCCTTTGCGGCATGGGAGGGTTTACCCTCACTCAATGGATTAGTAATAGTCGAGGAGTGCTTCAAAGCCTCCCAGAAGACCTCAAGTCTAAGAACCTGCAAGAGCTTGATCTGGACAGGGATAAGCTACCGTTGGAGAGAGCTTTGGGTTTGCAGTGGTGTATTAAGACGGACACTTTTAAATTCAAGCTGAAAGTCAAGGAGAAGCCGGCAACCAAGCGAGGCATGCTATCCATAATCAATTCCGTCTACGATCCATTGGGGTTCGTGGCACCTTTTTTACTCCTGGCCAAACTGCTGTTGCAAGGGTTATGCAGGACAAAATGTGATTGGGACGATCCGATATCTCCGGCTATCCAGCAGAAGTGGAACCAATGGCTGACGGATCTTGAGAAGGTGGCATATTTCAAGATCCGCAGATGTGTGAAGCCTGTGGGGTTTGGGACGATTGTTAGCGCCCAATTGCATCACTTCGCTGACGCGAGCGAGAACGGCTATGGTACGGCTACTTATCTGAGGATGCAGAACATGGACGAGAGGGTTTATGTTACTCTCTTATTCGGCAAAGCCCGAGTCGCCCCCCTGAAGACTGTCACCATTCCCCGTTTGGAGCTCACCGCTGCCGTTGTTGCGGTACGAGTGGACAAAATGCTTCGATCAGAGCTCCAGTTTCCACTAAGGAAGACTTGCTTTTGGACTGATAGTACATCAGTACTTAAGTACATAAAGAATGAGGACCGAAGATTCCAAACCTTTGTGGCAAACAGGGTAACCACCATCAGGGTCAACTCGGATATTGAGCAGTGGAGATACGTGCCCACATCCCTGAACCCAGCTGATGATGCTTCACGTGGATTAAGGGCAGAAGATCTTGTGATGCAAAGATGGATAAAAGGCCCAAAGTTTCTATTGGAATCTGAAGAAATGTGGCCAACACTTCCTGTGGATACAAGTGTCACTTCCGACGACCCAGAAGTAAAGAGAAATCTTACAGTCAATACAATACTGGTTCACAACAATGCCACATCGCAACTGATGACCCATTTCTCTGATTGGCAAAGATTGAAAGTTGCCGTTGCGTGGCTAATTAAGCTGAAAGGAAAAAATAAAAGATATGTAGCATGCAAACACCAGTGCTATTGGAACAGCAAGGTTGGATGTGTAAAAGGAGATGCAAGCTTTCTCTACATCGCTTGGGAATCAGAAGGTGACGCTGGAAGATCTCTTGGAGGATGAGACCTCTATAATCGCTTTTTGCCAGCAAGAGAGATTCCAGACTGAAGTTGCTACACTAACCTCTGGCAAGTCACAAGTGTCGAGAAGTAGCAGCCTGATCAAATTAGATCCGGTTCTAGAAGGAGGACTTCTACGGGTTGGGGTACGGCTGAAAAAGGCAGCAATCCATGAGGACATTAAACACCCCCTTATCTTGTCAAAGGACCAACATATCTCTGATCTTATCCTCCGTCATGTCCATTTACAGCTCGGACATGGTGGTAGAAATCATGTTCTTTCTGCTACAAGGAGAAAACACTGGATCACAAGTGGACATAGTGCAGTGAGGAAGATCATATCAAGATGCCTCATTTGCAAGCTCCATGGTAGAAAACCTGGTGAGCAAAAAATGGCAGACCTGCCAGAAGAGAGAGTGTTTCCTGATCTGCCGCCGTTCACTAACGTTGGCGTAGATTATTTTGGGCCAGTTGACGTAAAAAGAGGGCGTAGCATCGTTAAGAGATATGGAGTATTATTCACTTGCATGACAAGCAGGGCCGTGCACCTGGAAGTGGCCTATTCTCTTGACACAGACTCGTGCATCAACGCGTTGCGAAGGTTCATCTGTCGAAGAGGATAAGTCTCGCACTTGAGATCTGACAATGGCACCAACTTTGTGGGTGCAGAAAGGGAGTTACGAGAAGCCTTCGCCTCTTTGAATCATGATCGCATTGAAAGAGCCTTGTCTAAAAGGGGAATCAAGTGGAGTTTTAACCCTCCAACTGGGTCACATCACGGTGGCACATGGGAGCACATAATACGGATGATCAGGAAGATCTTGTGCTCTGTGCTCCCTTGTCAGCAAACTAAGGATGATGAAGGGTTCCATACTGTGCTCTGTGAGGCTGAAGCTATGCTTAACGACCGCCCTATCACAAGACTGTCAGACGATCCCAACGATCTTGAGGCGTTAACACCAAACCATCTCCTACTCCTCAAAGGAAAACCAGTTTTGCCACCAGGATTATTCAACAAAACGGATGTTACGCAAGGAGAAGGTGGAAACAAACCCAGTACATTTCGGATCTCTTTTGGAAGAGGTGGATCCGCGAGTACCTACCGCTTTTACAGGAGCGCCAAAAATGGAACCAGGAGAAGAGGAATTTTGTTCCTGGGGACCTGGTTATGGTTGCGGACTCCACAGCACCACGTGGCTCATGGATGCTAGGAATAGTCCTGGAAACCTTCCCTGATAAGAAAGGACTGGAACGTGTGGTTTTTTGAAGACCAAGACAAACATCATCGTACGACCCATTACTAAAATATGTTTGCTTAATGAAGCTAAAGAGTGATTGGGTTTCATGGTCTATATTTTTCGATACTTATGGCTCTTTTTGTATGTGGTGTAATTGCTGTGGCAGGCGCAATTAGGGGCTGGAGTGTAAGAGCCATATTCATTTTGTGTTGTTTTTTGTATGTAACTTGGTGCTGTGCCGGTAGGGGGAGCTGTAAGTGCTTTGTGGCTCAGCTGATCTGGGGTCAGGGTGGGTAAGTCATTTATTTGGGAGGAAACTCAGACACAGGTGATTTGAGAAGCAAACAGTTTTCGACTGTGCCAGTGTCTTGCGTAAAGGATGAGAATTACGGTTTGTTGTTTTTGGTTACATGCATGGGTTAAGTTACTGCCACTGTGTATATGGAGGAAAATAAACTTGGTGGATAATTGTAACATTACTTCAATCTCTGTTTTTGTTTTGTATGCGTGAGATCACCCGGCACACGTCTAAACTTTATCCGTTACATTAGCAACCAGTACTAGACTTTGTTTTGGACTTAGTCAGTACACATACATACATACATACATACATACATACATACATACATACATACATACATACATACATACATACATACATACATACATACATACATATATGCATAAATATATGCATACATAAAATAATATTTATTCACTTGGTTAGATTTTTTGCTGACTACATTTATTTACTTATCTCATTTGACTGTGGGACAAGACCGGCCACACATACTCTATGTGGCCCAGAAGTATTTGGGCCAAATACTTTGGTCAGTAACTGGCCCACATGTTGTTTGCTGCATTAAAGCCAGTGCCACCTCTGCCACACCTGGGCCATGTTCGGTTCACATGCCATACACCAAAGCCGACTGAATGCCACCTGTGTCAGCTTCACGCCAGATGTGGGCTAACTATGTCTGCTACCTGGGAAGTAGAGCAACTGTGTGTAGAATGTATGTTGAATGTAAACAACCCGGAGTTGAAGTAGAGACAAAGAGAAGTGAAATTGATGAGGAAGCAGTTAATTAGGTGATTTGTGTGCATCGTGTGAAAAAGCAGCTTGTTAAAGCTAGCGTGTTCACACACAGACATAAGGCTGTTTGCTGAAAGGCAGACGTTCATAAATATAAGTACAATTACATTGGGTCTTGGTGAGTTACATTTTATTTTCATCTGGGTGAATTGTTAAAGATAAATAAGAAATCTGTTTAAATATTTTTATTAGTGATGTATTTTCTGTACGACCACAATTGGTAAACGAATGTTGCACGTTGTATGTAAAACGTGATTGCCATTTTGCTGCTGTGTTATGAATATGTGTATAACTAACAAGGATTTATTGTGACCTTGTATTCAATGTCAGGTTTTTTTCCCCTTTGTTGTTGCTTTTGTCTTTCCCTGTCTCTCCTGATTTTATTTCATCATCATCCTGTTGAGTGCGTGCTGTGCATCGTTGAGTCGGTATTCCTTGAGTCGGTATTGCCTTCATGTTGAGTCGGTATTCGTTGAGTCGGTATTGGCTTCATGTTGAGTTGGTATTGCCTTCATGTTGAGTCGGTATTCGTTGAGTCGGTATTGCCTTCATGTTGAGTCGGTATTCGTTGAGTCGGTATTGGCTTCATGTTGAGTTGGTATTGCCTTTATGTTGAGTCGGTATTCGTTGAGTCGGTATTGCCTTCATGTTGAGTCGGTATTTGTTGAGTCGGTATTGCCTTCATGTTGAGTCGGTATTCGTTGAGTCGATATTGCCTTCATGCATTTCTGGACTGGAGGTTCCTGGATTCCTGTTTTTTTGTCTTAACTCTCGTGTTCATGGAGGGAGTTGAGAATGGCGAGCTACATGGACCTAATAGTGAGTTGTGATTGTACAGAACTGATCTCATTCACATTCTCCTACTGTTTTTTTGGAAAGTATTTTTTAATCGCAGTGGAGATACGGAGGAACGAACAATACTATTATCATGCATTGATTTCAGCCATATTCCCATGGTCGAGAAATATATTTTGAGAGACTGATACTGAACTCGTCCTGATAAATTAGACTTTGAGGCCCCGACATTCTGTATATCCTGGTGCCGACCCTGCACGTAAATGAAAGAGGCAAGTGGAAGAGTAGAAACGTAAATAACTTGTCTGTCGACCATGCATTCAAAATCATAAGTGGTTAAAGAAAATAGTGATGAATAAAGAAATATACCAATTCCATTTAAGGATCAAATATATTTACCTCTGTGCCATATAAAATACCAAATAATTTGGAAGAGATTTCTGACAAACCAATTCCTTGGCCTATGTTTTTAGAATTAACATGCAAGACAACACCAGACTCAACTTAGGATGTTCCAATTTAAACTATTATACAAAATTCTGGCAAAAAACAGAAACTTATACAGTATATATAATCTTCCCAGATCTGCAGATTTTGCTGCAAGGAGGCAGAGTCAATAGATTACTTGTTTTGGTATTGTCTGTATGTAGCATGTTCCTGGTCACAGCTACAGGAGTTGCTGAAGAATTGCAACATTTGCCTAGAACTAACTCTTGAGAAAGCTAAACTTGGTGACTTGAAAAGTCATAGTCAATTAATCAATAATATAATAAATATTTTTTCAAAAATGTTCAGCTTTAAATCAAAACTGGTAGAATCATTGAGAATAGAAAGGTTCTGTACTTCTGTGAATCATCACAATACAGTTGAAAAATGTATTTAAAAAAGAAACCCAATTTGGCTAGGACTAGGACAGATGGAATAAGATACATATGAATGAAGGGTGGGACAGATAACAACAAAAGTTGTAATAGGCTTGTCGGTTCCTAGCTAGAGTGTGGTGAATTAGCACAGTTAGAAATAGGTGGTAAATTGAAAATCGGATGATATTAGAAACTTAAATTGGACGAGGATAGGGGCGAACAAAGCAATATGGATGCATGATGCATATGATGCATGTGCCTTGATGGAAAAAGTATCCTGTCTGTGATATTAAAGCTGATCCTACCCCTGAAAAAAAAGAAAATCGATCAGCTCATTTTTGTTTAAGTATTATTGTATTGTGCTCCTTGAAACAACCATACCGCCTTTTTCCAGAGCAGCCTGTATGTCTCCTGAGGTTACCTGTGGGTTTTTCTTTGTATCCCGAACAATTCTTCTGGCAGATTAAACTGAAATTCAGAATCTTCCACTTCGTAATAGCTGAAAAATATTTATCTTCAAGCACACACTAATGCCTGGCCCCAGACCAGCAAATAGTCCCAGAACTGTCAATTCACTTAGAAATCAACACAGTCTATTTAAGCGCATATTAATGCATGTTCTCAGACCTGCAAATAGTCATGGATCTTGGCACTAAGTATAAACTTTTCACTGATTCTGAGATTTACCTTATTGCCTGGTTCTATTGATTCTGTAGTCCTCCACTCTGCCGCACCATTCAGCAGGACTTCTTCTCACCAATGGTGGTGGTAGAATTAATCACAATAATTAACAATCCAGCCACCCATAGGTGAATAGCATTGGAATCCCACTTCTGACACCAAATTGTGATGGAGAACATCTAACCCACCCAGAGATAACTCTCAGAGAACGTGAAAGATTAAGTCTCCTTTATTGATGAACATTAAGACAGCACATCACAGCACAAAGAGTATGATAGCCCTCTTAGCTATTTGGTATGACTCTCAGTCCTGGAATGACTCTGATTGGCCCAAAGAAATACATTAGCTTTTATTTATGAATGCATATGCCCATTGATTCAAGCAATGATTTCCATCCTCCTAATGGCTTAAATCAGACTTACCCCATATTTGGTTAGGACTCATCAATGATTTTCATTTATAAATAAAAAATGTGAGTTTGGATCAGCAATTTCATTTTGATCTATCAAATAGCTGAAGTAATATTTCAGTTGTGAAAGGCAGTTTATTGGATGAACAGAAAATGTGCAATATGCATCAAAACCAATAAAAGGTGCCTAAACGTTTGCATACGACCTATGCAGTATTTTTATGGGAATATTTAAACCTTTTATAGAGTGGGCAGCAAAATTACTGGCACCCTTGACTGGCAATGCAGAAACAATACTGTAAAACAATTAAGAATATAGCTGCAAGCAGCGATTGCGGGCCCAAGCCGGGTGGCACCGCAACCCAGGTGACTTTAAGCCGGTGGCAACCGGCTTCCCCGGTGCCTTTAATTACCTTTTAAGAGCTACGTTCACTCATTCAAATAAAGAGCATTTTTCCATGTGTGTGAAATACGTTGTTCCTCACCTTACTTGGTGTCAGGTTTCGGATTACTTGTTTTGAAATAAAAATGTAGATTCCTCATCCATTCCATTGTAAGCATTTCGTTTTAACTTTCAAACCATTCATTTGCATTGGCAGCAAGAGATAGGTAGGAATTTCTTTATCATTTTTCTTTTTCTTTATAGTAGCGATGGATACATAATTTCTTCATTACACACCCTACCTGTACTACATGTACAGTACCACCTTGTGTGTCCCAGCATGTTACACACACACACACACACACAGAGAAAAGCCCACTCCCCAACATTCTGTTGAATAGATGTACTTAATTTGAGTTAGGGCTATATATATTTATTGGATGGAAATCCTGCACACAACCTAATTATCTTCATCCAATTAATAATTTTTTTGGGTGTGGGTGAAATTAACCCTCTTGCTGGGTTTAGTCTTACTCATGTGCTGGGTCATTTCCTGTCTCATTGCCTTTGATAAAATTAGTAACAAATACTTTTTATATATTACAAATGTAAAATAAATATTGTCTGTGTAATACAATAAACCAGAGGCCACTTTATGTGATTTCAATCTCGTTTAATTGTTTTTTTAAACATTTTTAATACATTTATTTATACTTTTTTGAATACAAATATTGAATAAAATTGTAGACTTTACATTACAAATGTAGCCTAAATCTGTCCATATATTCAGGCATTAAAATTCATTAAAGAAACTAATTTGAACTCAAATGACTACAATATCATTTATTAAGGTCCTTCAGAAGCTAGGCGATGGTCCTTAGCATTCGGAGAACACGTAAATGGAACAGGCTAGCAAGTGCACGTCATTGCATCAGTGAAAATGTCAGCCTTAGGTGCTGCAATTCAACAGTAGACAGTAGCAATTTGTACAGGCATTTAAACGTTAATCTTTACTTATATGTACTACCGTTTTAACAAATGTACAGTAACGTTAAACACTAAAGATACGTATTTTTGATTTGATTTAGATTTTTTTGATTTGATTTTGATTTGATTGTTTATTTCATTCATGGATATTTTTACATTAACTTACTTCATCATCCTCATATATATATTTTATAAAACCATGATGAAAAGGAGGCAGGACGAAGAATATCTTATATTTCCTACCCCCTCCACAAAAATTAAAATGAAAATAAACTCAGCATATCAAAAGACTCAGTACATCAAGTCTCCATCAATACATTTTGATAAAAAATGAAACAAACTAGAAATTAAAACAATCACCTGAAACAGATTTCCAAAGCAAAAGCAAAACATGTTCATAACTATCATCATCATCATCATTAATTTCTATAAATATTCATCCAAAACAAAAGCAATCCATGTTCATAACTATCGTCATGATCATTAATTTCTATAAATATTCATCCAAAACAAAAGCAATCCATGTTCATAACTATCGTCATCATCATTAATTACTATAAATATTCATCCAAAACAAACCATTTTCATAACTATCATCATTATCACCTTCATTATCACCACATTTGAAAGCATAGTGCCTCGTAATCGCTCCGACTCCACTAACGTCCGCTTTGCGCACAATTGTGGGTGATTTCGGAGCGCGAAGGATACACATATGCATCCTTTACTCTCTATTGAAAATTCTCAGAATGAAGGACTCGGTCCTTGGTTGAAATTCAGAGGATTTTTTACATTGGAACAGTCCTTGGATGGACTTCGATGACGTAGCATCCTTGAAATTCTGGCTTCGGAAATATAAAAGAATAAAACGTTGTCCATAATTTGAGGTTATAATTCTCTTATGCTAAACACATTTGATGTTCACTTTACCATCAGGTCGTTGTACGTACAACTTGGAAAATTGAAGATGACATTTGGAACAAATCATTGGACGAACGAGATGCGGCTGCCTGTTTTGCATCTGCAACGCGTTCTTCGTTTAAAATGACAACCCTTGGACATTTACGATGACTGTGATATTAACTTGCGCTTTCATTTTGTCATGTACAGAAATGTATAACGCTATAGTATTGGGAAGCATATATTATGTTATCGGCTATAATTCATCATGCTCCTGATGTATTATAGCCGACAACATAATGTTACCTTAAAAACAACAGATTGACAACAGATTGACAACTCGCACTTTATTTTCCGAGAGGAACGGAAATGTAAATGGACATGTGCACTAGCAAAAGTTTTGTTTGTGTTGTCGTAGCAACCGGTAACAACACTGCACATTCATTGGGTTCTTACAAGTATAGTTTAATATAATCCAATGGTAATCCAAGGCATGAAAAAGATATGAAAAAATAGAAGTGTATTGAATTGATATTACGATGTCCTGCCCTGGAGGTAAAATAGCCGATTTACCTCCCTCTCGCCTCCTCTAGTATAGTCTACAGTACGTTATTTTCCAAACACTTCACCCATCTGCCTGAAGTCACTGATTAAGCATTTTAATCATCATTTAAATTAATTATTTCCAAAGAATTGAACTCACAATTCAAGCAAACTGCCCAAGAAAGGCGCTTTAAAAAAAATCAAACTAACAACTGCACGGGCATTCATAACGTGCGCGTACATTGGATTTCATTCATAAATATAATTTTGGACACGAGGGCAGTATAACCCTATGTATGATTTTGTTTTTAAACCAGAGACTGTAAAAAATATGGACAGCGTGACTGTGACGTCTCCCGTTGGTTTCTGAGAAGCGTTTTTGAAGCTCATTGTGGGCGGAGACGGTCGTCGCCATCTTGGTAGCGCGTCACTCGACGTCAATCTCGTATAACCAAAAATGGTCAAAGAGGTGGTGCGTGGGTGGAGCTGAGGTGCTTGGTTGCTGATGCCATGCCCACCGAAGTGTGACATTAGCAAGTTAGCAAAGGCTAAGAAGCTAAGCTAAATGCTACCAGTATGCTACTTAGCATTGCTAGCGGTTGGTAGTCGGCAGTTGCCCATCACCATAACGTTGTGTAATTTTGTGAGAAATTCTTTGGAAGACGATGAAACCCTCAGGTTATATTTATGTTCATGATAAAATGTTTAATTCATTTTTAATATTCCAATAAATAAACATAACTAAAATCTGTCAATTTCATGAATATAGCCTACATGTCAAAAACCTCAAATATCTAATCAAATTTATTGTAGGGCTGGACGATATTGAGGTGTCGGTATATTAGAGTTTTGAGCAAGATGTGAAAAATGCCTTTATCGTGCGAATGTGTTTCTGCGCGTGTACACTTAAAAAACAACAGC
>JACXGM010040053.1:0-10425 GCA_016801145.1 Umbra pygmaea
CAATCCTAAAGCCCACACCGCTTTTGGCCGAAATGCATTCCAGTTCGCCGCAGCTAACGACTGGAACGAGCTACAGAAGACTCTAAAACTCATGACCACTGTCCCCCTAACTTCCTTTAAATCTCAATTATCAGAGCTTCTGTCTGACCATTGCACCTGCTGACCCCCCCCGCACATGTTCACTACCTTTCCCTATCTGTTCCATTTCCGTGGCACTCTGCCAAATAAGCACCTGTTTATATACTGACTTGAACAGTATTTATTTTAAATATATTATTTCTCAACTGTTATTTGCACTGCTTCCATTTGCACAGTCAATTTTCATACTAATGTCAAATTATTACATTGTATTTGCCTGCTATGTACACTAATTCGATCTACCTCTAAATCTAAGATTTCTTTGCACTAATTGTACATGTACCTACATCTGCCTCGTTCAATTTCGATTGTATTTCAACTGTATTTTTTTATCTTTTGTCTTTATTGTACCCTTTGTGTAATACTTGTGTATTTGTATTTATGTGTAACTCTGTCTGTACTTGCACCTTTTTTTGCCTTATCTTGGCCAGGTCGCCGTTTTAAATGAGAAATTGTTCTCACCGTGCCCACCTGGTTAAATAAAGGTTAAATAAAATAAAATAAAAAAATTAAATTCCCCTTGACACCTGCCGGTCAAGAGCGAGTTAAACATGAGTTCTGGGCAAGGTTTGGGTTCCCTGGGGTCTTGGGTGAGATAGATTGCACACATGTGCAACTACACGCCCCATCACAGAACGCTCTGGTGTATGTGAACCGTAAGGGAACCCATTCCATCAACATCCAGGTGATTTGCGATGCAACTTGTAAAGTTATACATGTATTCACTAATTATCCTGGATTAAGGATGAACCATGATGCCTTTATACTGGCCAACTCTGAAATTCCTGCAGTCTTCCAGGGGGACCCACCCCTGGTGGGGTGGCTGTTAGGAGACAATGGCTATCCATTAAAGACATGGCTGATCACACCTTATACCATGCCCACATCAGCACCTGAGGTCATGTTCAATCGTAAACAAAGGACATCACGCACTGTAATAGAAAGAACGTTTGGCGTGCTTAAAATGCGCCTCAGGTGTCTGGAAGTCAGGGGGAACATTAAAATGCAGTCCTCAGAAGGTCGGAGCATTCTTCGTGGCTTGTTGTGTGTTGCATAACATAGCCATGCATCATGGATGTGGTCTGGACATCAATGACGACAGAATACAGGAATATGGAAGGTGTGATGCTGTACTGCATCTGCCGATGCCAATTAACCCAAATATGCCAGCAGCAGCCAGGGAGAGGAGAGAACAACTGGCAGACAAGCTATTTCATCCGTAGGCTGGTAAGAAAGCTCAGTGTGTATTGAAAAGTGCATTTATATGGATATTGATTCACAGTGCATTTTACCTAGTTATATCATTTTATTTACATCAATGAATGCCAGAAGATTCCATGTGTCTTTATGGTGAACAAGATCTCCCAAAAAATATATACCAAATAATCATAATTAACATTAATGATCAGGTAGCCATTATTTCATTAATTGAACTGCAACTTCATTATGGAATAATACAACACCAAGGACAACCAAAATGTTATTGTGTAGCTGTGCTTATTCTGATTACTCTATTTAAAGTGGCCTTCTTCCTCCACGGGTTCGCAGGTGGGGAGAGGGGATCCGATGGACGGAGGGGGCTGGTGATGCACGGACAAGTTGCTCAACTGCATCAGTCCCACACTGTTTGCTATGAGCCCCAGGTGCCGCAGCAACATCTCCAAGCTGCTCAGTCGGGTGTTGACATGCCGAACACTGTGCCTGAGGCTGCTCAACTCCCTCTCCAACATACGGAATCCAGCATGCTGGAATTCAAGGAATGGATGGTCCTCCTGCCTCATGAGGCTCCTGCGTTGAGATGTGGGTCACCTCGGCCCTCCTCCCGACCTCAGTGATAATTGGTTCACCATCTCTTCTCCCTTAACAACAGCTCCCTGCTCCTGCATACTGGGACCGGCCTCACAAGCTTCAGCCAGCGGAGCTGCATGACAGTTACAGTTGATTTATTGCATGTTTTTGGTGGCATGTGTCATTATCAAATGAATACATTTCCAAAGACACCTAATGCTTTGGACATCATGTTATGTCATAATTACTTTACCTTGAACGCCCACTTAGCCGTCAACACTTTCCGCACTGAGGGTAGAGCCAGCGATGGCCTCGGTTGACGTCAGCTCGTCTCTGTTTGTAGGTGGTCCTCCTCCTGTTGCCAGTTGTTGTTTGCGGTGAGCAGTGAGCTTTTGTATCCCCCGTCACCTGACATCGTTGTAACATTTTCTGCATTTTGCAGGGGTTCTAGTGATGCCAGATAAGGAGGACACGTTTACCGCCACCTCCTCCAACGCCTTCTTCACCTCATGGACTTTTGGTGGCATAGTGCGGGTGCCATATACGATCTGCTCGCGCGCTTTCACTTCACGCACGAGCAGATCAGTTTCTTCTCCTGTAAATCTCTCCGTTTTAATTCGCATATCTGCCATCATAATAGCAATGCTCCAAGGTACAAACACGCCAGGCTTTTAAAGGGAATGGGTGACGACACTGATTTGTTTATTGAATGTTACGCCCAAACCACACCTATGAATAATTATGCCATGGAGTCCAACACTTTTAGACGATGCTCCCGGACCATGGACCCTTTCTTCCGCCGTCAAACTAGCAAAAGTGGATTTGGACACCCCCAATGCGCACGTGCGCTATATTAATATTAATCTCTTACATACAGTACTACAAAAACCATTTGTGTCAGGTGCGCATTTGAGAATGTGGCATTGTCGGGGGATGATCAATCTCATTGGTGTTCTTCCAATGTGGAGGAGCGAAAATATTGCTGCTGCGTTATTTATTGAAATTTTATCAACTTTTAAGTTGAATTATGAACTGCTTCATTAGCCTTGTTTTTATATATGTTAGTTACCAGCATTATATCCAAGTTATTTTTTACTGGCCATCGTCCTGTAAACATCCCAAAGTTGGCTATGAACCGTCCCAGACATATTTCTATTGTCACCAAGATGACGGGACGATGCATTTCGAGCTCTGAAAATGTTCCTAAATAGTTTGAAATAATTATTAGACACTCTTGCTCATCGGGCAGCTCTCTCTCAGAGACAGCAGGGTCGAGCTAGCGCGAGTGCTAGGGGCTAAGGATATATGACTCTGTGCAGATAAATGTGCTTCATACAACTTTGTGAAAAAACAATTATTTGTGTGGAAAACAATATTCTTTCACAAATAAACCCCCCAAAGGTATGCTTTAAACCAAGCTACTGACTTTTATTATGATATGTAACAAAAGCAACTAGGCTTTCTGATTTTGGGGATTTTTCTTGTAAAAGAACATTCATTATTCACACACATGATCGTTATTACACAAAGTACAATAGAGTGCATTCATCTGACAGAGCCATTTAACCTATGTTGCATATAACCTTGCGCTAGAAAAACCCTGCTCTCCGTAAGTGACAGAGCTACCTGATGAGCGAGACAGTCAAACAATTACTTAAAAAGTGATTTAGGAACATATATGAATTGTTTGCATTATGTTGATTGATTTTTGGCATGAAATAGGATTAGCCTTCTTGGTCACTCATCCTCTGTGTTTGGGAACAAGACTAGTGTGCAGTCATCATCTTCTGGCTGCCTAGCTTCCTTCTCCTGAACCTGCTTTGCCTAATCAAGGACAATAAGAAAAGGTTGATGTCCATTGTCTACATTCATTTTATGGCCATGTGATCACAGAGCTTGATTCTATCAGTTTTCACAATAAATGTACCACAATCCAATGTCGTAGTGAATCCCTACACTGCTAAACTGAACTAATGGGAAAGACCTTAAGCTCTTTTTACATCATTGGTGAAGCGACTGAAATTCTATATTTAAAAAATAGATGTGTTATTAACTCGTAATGTGTAATTACTTGTACATGCTGCTTTTGGCAGTTGGCTGGTACATGTTTGAGGACCTTTGAAATGAGAGTATACACCACCTTCTCCAACCCAGCCTGGCACCGCATGACAGCCCCTGTAATGTACAGAATGGACAAAGATTTATTGTTTTGTTACAAATACATTAGGTTGTCAGTTAAATTCCTATATATGTTAGTCACCCAATATTAGTGTTCACCTGGCCAAATGTTTGCTTAAATCAGGAAATTAGTTTCAGTTATTAGGTTCAGCCATGTATTACTATACTCTGTTCTAAACTTGAGCAAACTATTACTGTAATTCATGACGGACCAAATTATTTACATTTCTAATTTAATTCAAATAAGCAATAAATAATTGCAAAAAATCTATAATATTATTTTCCAGTTATAAATTGCAAAAGTTAATCCTACTTCCTGCAAGGTAACTGTGCTTCTAAGTAGACCAGGGCCCGTTCATAAAGAATCTTAATGCAAAGAGTAGCTCCTAGTGAAAAAATTCTAAGAAAATTCTTAGAAATGTGGGCGTTTACTCTTAAAATAAAAAAAATCCTAGTAAAGAAAAAAGTAATTCAGAAAGCATCTTAACTCTTAAAAGAGGTCCTAAGGCCAAAATTGGTAGGAGTACAGATGAGGACTTTTAAGAGGCTTAAGAGTTCCTTTAGTAGAGGAGAAAACAGCGGAATTACGAAGAGGGAGAATAAATGTGTTGCAGACAATGGATGACAGTGAGTCAATAAGACGCTATAGATTAGATCGTGCAGGGATCATGTTTGTGACCGATCTTATTAGAGACACGCTAATATCTCTGACACAGCAGCGCAAAAATGTCATAGTGTCAGAAATGAAAGTAATCACTACATTAAGATATTTGGCAACTGGGAAAATGCAACAATGTAGCAGTGATGATTTGGGTCTGTCACAACATTCTGTAAGCAGAGTGATCAATTACAATTACAGCACTTTCAGAATCTCTTATTATGTCGCAGTGCATTTCCTTTCAACTGGACATTCCCACCTTGCAGGCATAAAAAACTGCATTTATGAATATAGCAGCCTTGCTGTCGGAGTAATTGATGGAACCCACATCCGAATTATTCAACGTGATCTCCGAAATACGTGATACTACCACGGACACTTAACTTCAAACTCTATGGCAGTTTCACGGAATGGCAGAAAATTCTGTGAAACTGCCACGGATCATTAACTTCTAAATCCGTGACAGTTTCACGGAATACTTAAAATCGCTCAGTTTTTCCTTCTTGGACAACCAACCAATCCCAGTCTTCAAAAGATTGTGTCAAACATAGCAACGGGGTCAGCCCCGCCTCCTCACTAAGATAAGAGTTTTTGTCTTTTACTTGCTCAGAGTTGCTCTTAGATGGGTCTGGAATCGATCTTAAGCTAAGACTCCTACGTAAAAGTTTTTAAGCTAAATTAGGAGTTTTCTAAGAGGATTCTTACGGGCCCAGAAGTATAACAATACATACTGTAAAGTTAGGACTACTGCTGAAAGAAGCTGTGTGTAGATGCCCTGGTGTGCCACCGACTTTAACACACAGTGTGGAAATAGCTCCTGTTCTTTCCAGCCATCGTCCTCTCATCTCCCCAACCACATGAATAGGTGGGGCCGCCATAAATAGAAAAATCAGTTTCTTTAACTCTGCCAAACACTTCCTTCCTGGAGCTACGGTGCCCATTATACTGGACAAGCTTCCAGGGCTGCTGTGGTCACTCTTGTCCACAGTCACTCGAGTGATTGTGCACGTCGGAAGTTGTGATACAGCCAGTCATCAATCTGAACTGACCAAAAAAGATTTTAACATCCATTTTAAATTTTTAAGTAGCTGTGGTAAGTCCACAATATGGGATTTATTGACATTTTTATTATGTTTTGGTATCGTTTTCCACTCTTCCAAGGAGTCCACCTAAACAGGCAGGGTAGGCGAATGTGAACGGGTAATTTACAGCACGTTGTAAAAACTTTCCCACGTCATTGACTGTTGACACGACAGGTCGCCTTGCTGGAATCTCTGCCTTCTTCTGTGGTGTCACCTCAGAGTACTGGTTCCCCTGCTAGCTCCCCCTACTGGTCTTATCTGCTATCACCCTCACCTGTCATTTACCCTATACGGCCTATTTTTACGGGCAGGGTTCACCACCCACACAATAAAGACGGTTTGTGCTCCTGGAACCTCTGTCGGATCCCTTGCGCTGATGTTGATACTTGCACTTGCAGTGACTTGTCCCAGGACTAACCAATGCCCTGTGAGCCAGCAACTTCATTTATTCCTGTCCTGATAGGTCAGAGTTATAACACAATGGCTCATGTCAAATACGGTCCTTTTGGTTATCTAAACCAACTTGCAGTGGAGGCTTACACGGACTGTTGATTAGTGTAATAACCAACCTGGCCAGATCGGTTGGCATTGATTCTGGTAAGAACATTTGTCCTTTGGATTATTTAATATACAATCACTTTCCACTAAAGGACCGCTGGTGTATGCTCTGCTGTCTGTCCGTGAGTTTGACCTTCTCTGTCTTACTGAGACATGGCAGAAACCGTATGACTTTTTTTATCTAAACCAGTCTATTCCATAGAAATGATCCCAAGAAATTATGGGCAACTATTACGCCTTTGGGAAGGAGCATCCTAACCAAAAACAACGTAAAATAGGCCTAGATATTCGTGGTTCCATATTGTATGGAACAATTGGTGGCAGATACTTTTTAATAGTTTCTTACCAACTGTTGGAAGTAATCTGGTGCAGAAGCTTCAATCTACATCTGGTGTTTCTAGTGATCCACAGAGGGTGCATAAGCTTTATGAAGAAAAGTGAGTCCAGCCACACACCTTTTATTTCAAACAAGTAAGAAAGGAGTTGGTAGTAAAAAAAAAACAAAGGCCTGAATCCTTCCAAGGCTACCGGTTTTGACAACACCCCTGCCAGATTCCTCAGGGATGCTGCTTGTTACATCCCCCAGTATAGTGGGTAAATGGCTAGGTTTACATTGTCCAGTGTTTGTGTTTCTGTGCTGTTTGTTCTGTTCAGTTTGTGTTTCCCCACAGGTGGTTCAGGTCCTCATCAAGCCAATCATCACTTATCACTGACTCCTCCCCTTCATTATCAGGTCCAGCTGATTCCATTCAACATTTCCCATCATGCCTTTCCCTTCAATGTATATCTGTACCCCTGTTTGTTCACGCTCTCTCTTGCTCTCTGTGTGTGAGGTTGCCTGTTTGGAGGTCCTCTTTGATTACTGCCTGAGTTCTGGTCTAGTTGGTCTGGGTTGTATGTGTTGGGCAGTTTGGGTAATTAGTGTGGTAATTATTGTGGTAGAGCGAGAGCTGTGTTTGGTTGCTAGTGTGATAGGTAGTGATGGGCAAACGATGCTTTCTGAAGCCTTTGAGGCTTTCATCAAATTGTGCCGAAAAATGGTTCACTACTCGAAGCCCCACAACACAGTACTCTCCAATGACACCTGCTGGTTAAACAATATAACACCACATTTGAGGTTCATATAGGCTATTTTTGCAAAGGTTATTTTGGACGATGTAGAACTTATATTTAGTTTGAAGATGGGGTTTGCGTCCCTCCAGTTTCACACTTTTGATCTTCATGTTGCTAATGTAGTCAAATAATGTAAATCCGTGCTATATTTTAGGATGCTGGAGACAAAACATAATCGTGATGACAATGAAAATGATTAAGTGGAATCAAGAGTTTGTTTCCAAAGAACAAACATAATTGAAGCATCCTCAGTAGGGTTCGAATTACCGCAATCTAATCGAGAGCCACCATGCACTACCAACTGAGCTACCAGACTAGTGAATGATTTTAGAGCAAGTAATTTGAAATATTATGTCCGATGGAGGGCAGTACTTCGAAACAGGCGTTATTTGAAACGAAGGCGAGCATATCCATGTGATCAAATGAAGCTTCGGACGTCATTGACCACGTGATAATGAAACTGCAGCTTTGTACAGAGACACTGTATTCTTACTGAATTGTATCATTGACATTGGAGAAAAATAACAGCTCATTGATTGGAACCACCTTCAAATGCAGATATACGTTGTTGCTAACTGTGGTAAAAGTTTGTCAGACGGAAATCATAGGATTCGAACATGAAATCAGGAAATAAAACAAAGGACACTGCATTCTACATGCTGCACAAACCTTCAGCTGAGAAGTCGAAGATTGTGTATATTTCTCTGTCCTTCAGGTATAAGCACCTTATTGATGTTTGAGTGACCAATATGATATGATGAAAGGAAACTCCAGACATAACATTCGTCATACGAGACAGATAATACCAACAACCTGTTGTAAATTATTGATGCAAACACTGCCCTTATTTTACATTCAGTATATATGAGGCACAAAATTAATTTCAGTTATGGGCTATGGACAGGCCTAAAGTGTCACAGAAGCAGGTGCATTCAATACTTTTTTCATACCTTTCATTTAAAAATGTTTATTAATTTGTCATTTACTACTGCAATGTTGAGTTGGAATGTACACTGTACATGTGACAATAAAAAATGAAATTGTGGATGCATATAATTCTTAACTTATATTCATATTAACGCTGGCGTGTGGGAAGAAAGTGATTGTGAAATGGGGCTAATGAAAGTATATAATTCTGTTGTGTCCATAAAGATGTAACGGGAATGTGCTTTTGTGGGACCCTAAGCATCAAAGGACTCAACATTTTTATTTCAAAACACAATCTGCTCCAGTGTGTTGGGGTTTAGGCGGTTCCTTTTCTTGCATATGATTTCGCCGGCCTTTGAGAACACCCTCTCACATGGAACAGAGGATGCTGGTGTGCACAAATAGTGCTTTGCCAAGTCATGCAGGTGTGGGTAATCCATCCTGTGATCTGCCCAGTACTCCAATGGGTCTACCGACCGTGGTAGGTTGGCGTCTCCCAGGTATTTCTGCACCTCCACTGTTGCATCAGCAGTGGCACTCATGGTGCGGCGAGGAAGACCCACTTGCTGATCCAGAGTGGTCCAGAGGTCTACAACCACTAGAGATGAGGCTGAGGATCCCCGTGTTGCTGCTGATGACACCTGTGTGGTTGCTGGTGTTGGTCGTGCTGGTGTAGGTGGTTGCCTCTTAGTTCCAGAGGCCCTAATAGTTGCTGCACATTGTGCAATTAGATTGCTCACAGCCTTTTTTGAGCAGATGTCATTTGTGAACACCACAACTTTGAATCGTGGGTCCAATAGTGTTGCCAGGGCAAGATTGCTTTTCTGCTCATGACTGGCAAACCTATCATTCAGCTGTTTCAGCAGGTTTGCTGCCATATCAGTGGTCATTTTCCTGCTCATTTCCCTGACTGATGTTTTCAGCATCTGGATCATTGGAATGATTTTAGATGCAGACACCCTCTTCTCCTCTGACATTTCCACTGTTGCCTGTTGATAAGGCCCAATAACTCTAAGGCACTGGTCAATGGCTCGTACTCCTCTGATGTAAATGGTGCCAAGTCAGTCCTTAGAGTAGGGAGTACAGCCTCCAGTGGCTCTCGTTGTTCATATAGTCGCTGGAACATGTTGAACGTACTGTTCCATCTAGTCTCAACCTCTTGAATCAGTTTGTGCTGAGGCCTCCCCATCTGTTGCTGGACCTCAGACAGACGGTCCATGGCTGTGCAACTGGATCGGAAGTGCCCCACAATCTTACGTCCCCGAGTGCGAATGTCTTCCATCTCAGGGGTTGACTCAATTGCCTTCCTAACCACCAGATTCAAATTATGGGCAAAACTACACTGCAAAAATTTACCATCTAAATATAAGAAAAAAAAGCTTTAATTGAGAAGATTCAGACTATAAACAAGTGAAATTAACTGCCAGCAGGGTAAGACATTACACTTGGTAAGATTTCTTGAAATAAGAAAAAATATCTAGGCTCTAGAAAAGTGAGTAATCACTTGAAATAAGTGTAAAACACTCAATCCAGGCACTCTTATTAAGTCAAATAAACTTAAAACTAGCTTATCAATCAAGTTTATTTCTGAATTAGAGTGAACATATCTTAAATCTAGTGCTACTAAACAAGATGATTCCTCTTAATTCAAGAGTAGTTATCATTAGATTTTCTGTCTTAAAATGAGAAATTGTTTACACAAAAATTAAGCACACAATGACCAATGTCTACAATTATTTATTCTAGCAAAACCAATAAGTTTACTTGTGGGTTATCAAAATAGGTACTGCAAAAAATGCCCTTCTTGAAAAAATCTAAATAATGTTAAATCTGGTCAAATTGTCCTGTATCAAGCAAATATCAGCCAATGGGGTAAGCAATTTTAACTTGCAAAGAATTCTTGAAATTAGCAGAAAAGTCTTTATTCCAGAGCATATCAGAACATACACCTCTGATTTCAAAATAAAGGCTGTAACAAGTTTA
>JACXGM010040054.1:0-10424 GCA_016801145.1 Umbra pygmaea
AGTCCAGTCTAGTTGTGACAAATGCGTGAATTAGTTTCTCTGCATCTTTCTGGGTTATGAATGGTCTTACTTTAGCAATATTTCTGAGGTGAAAGTAAGATGTTTTGGTCATCTTGTTAAGATGGGAGGTAAAACTTAGGTCAGAGTCTATGATAACACCTAGGCTTCTTACTTCAGGTTTGATCAAGGAAGTCAGGTTTCCAAGGTTCATGCTGATTTTCTCTCTTTTTACTTTGGGGCCAACTAGGAGGATTTCTGTTTTATCCTCGTTTAATTTTAGGAAATTAACACTCATCCAGTTATTTATGGCAATTAGGCACCTAGACAGTGAGCTTATTGCATCTATGTCATCTGGCTCTATGGAAATGTATAGCTGTGTGTCATCAGCATAAAAAAACTAAACTATCGCTTGGGCCAAAACATGCTCTATGGATAACTGTTCAGTAGGATGTATTTTATCCAAATATAGTCTCAAATCCCAGGGCACTTGATGCTGTATGGCCAGGAAACACTAAATCAGGGACCATCATCACTCTCCCATTCATTTCACTGTAGGCCATAATTTCATATGCAGATTCTGCTTTATAAAAACTTGTTTTGGACTCAAACGGTTTAATCGTTCATGGCATTCTTTGAAAGCAGACATTTGCTTCAGTAAAGTCAACACAGGATAAGCTTTACCATCACGTTGCTTGGGCTACATGTTGGAATTACATCACTATCTGAGTCTGACTACTGGATTGTACTTGTTCACTGATATCCTCACTGATGCCTGAGATTTTATCATGGTCCTCCTTGCATAATTCATAGAAATCTACAACTACTGCTGTCTCCTCAATGTTAGTTGACTCAATAGAGATGTCTGTCATCAGCCTTAATTCTAGTCACATATAAACTGAGACCAATAATGTCCTTTGTTGGCGTTTTTCCCTGAATGACAGATTAATGAGCTTAATCTGTAGGTGATCTTTATATTGTCGACAGCTGGAAGATGAACGAATTGAGAGGGCGTTATATGGTTTTGCATTACTGTGCCCTCTGACCTTACTCGTGACACATGAATTACAACAACATCTGGAGTGTTGGCCCAAACTGTTTGTCTATTAAGAATGGCTCCACATTCTCCACGTGTGCCTGGTGCTACTCCTTTTGTAATCAATGGTAAATGGTAAATGGACTGCATTTATATAGCGCTTTTTCTGACCAACAATGGCCACCAAAGCGCTTTACATTGCCTCACACTCACCCATTCATTCACACATTCATACACCGAAGGCGGTGTCAGCAAGGCGCCAGCCAGCTCGTCGGGAGCAGCTGGGGTTAGGTGTCTTGCTCATGGACACCTCAACACTTGGTCAGGAGGACCCGGGGATCGAACCACCAACCTTCCGATTGCTGGACAACCTACTTGACCCACTGAGCCACTGCCGCCCCCAATTGGTTAAGAAGAATGGCAAGCTCACAATGTTTTTGGGGCAGTGGAATGCTAAATATTGATGTAAAGTTGGAGTCAATGTATGAACTACGGCTTTGACAACTTTTACAACTATCTGAATGTTTAATATTGCCCTCAGATATTATCCCTAACATGTCTAAGCAAGGTAGAAGTGGGCCGATCAAATCAAGTGGATCATTTTGTCTATTTGGAGACAAAGATGGAAATTCTTTATGTATCTCAGCTAAAACCAGATTCATCTCTTTGGGCAGGAAAGTGGTCCCTGGATGCAGCATTGCTGTCTGCATTACTTTAGCAATGTTGTCTATTCTGTGAGTACAATTTGTGATGAAGAGTGGGTCTATGCTTATTAATGTGTCTTTAACAATCTGGAGATGCAGCAAACACTGTAGTGTTAAATTCAGCCAACAGTTTTGCCTGTTATTGGATAATTTACATATGGTTGTCATCATGCCCCTGTGGGAATGTTGGTTAGGGTGGTGTCAAGGAAAACAGATTCATTAAACCCTTCTGTCATACTCCTTTTTACCTTCTTATTCAGAGAAAGCATTTTAGAATTGACATTGGGTGGCATTTGAAAAGACCTATGTTTTGGTACTTTCAGTCTTTTATTCCAAATTTCTTCATGTCTTGTCTTTTTCTTTTGATTTGATTGATTTTTTTTGACAAATGTCTCTTTGGTATGACACGTACAATGTATACAGTTTAGCAATACATTCATCAACACGTTGTTTTTTCGCACCTAAATACAAATTTTTGTGTTTTTCATTTGCTACTACACAAATCCCGTTCTTTGTCCAGTATTGAATTTTGTAACTGTTCTATACCTCTCTGTGTGTGCTGTTCACTAATCATAAATGCTATTGGAGCTGAACCATGGGGTGAAGTTATTACAATGTCATAGTATAAAATCATTTTCTTATTGATTTTACACTTGATCATGCCTCCAGTGGCATCCCAAGATGCAGCATTGTTTTTTGTCAAATCGTGCCAGAGTCGGATCCCCCCCCCCCCTGTAAAGTGAATTATCTTTAGTGGGGCAACTTGCAAAACCTGAATGGAACCCATTTGGAGTTTGTCATGTCCTCACTTATAAATGTTTCTCTTAGCTTCCCCAATGACACTATTTCATCACAATCCAAAAAGTTATTAGTATGTGGTTCTCATATAATTTTTCTCATTACAGAAGAATTCTTTCCCACATCACTTCTATTATTTGCTGCCAAAGAGCTGATGTCAGCTCTGGCTAATCGGTCCCTGTAAACCTGATGTGCTGCTACATTTTGTATTGAACATGCAAGTTCCTCTCTTTCTGTGACAGAAGTGTTAATGGCGGTTTATTGGCTGGTTCACCTGGCTGAAGTGTCCTCAATAACTAACTGTGAATGTTCTTGCCAGAAAGGGTAGAGGCAAAAAAACACATTTTAATGCTAATTCTGTTCCCATTTCTCTACTGTGTCTCTGGTGTTCCTTACTTGTTTTTGAGTGGCTCGGCATCAAGTGCCCTGGGATTTGAAACTATATTTGGATAAAATATATCCTACTGAACAGTTATCCATAGAGCATGTTATGGCCCAAGCGATAGTTTATATTTTACAGAGCAAAATCTGTATATGCAAGCATGGTATGTATAATGTATGCACAACCATTGTTGTTATAACCTTTTATTTTTTTTATTTTATCACAACTCAAACTTTCTACATGCTTAAAACATCATAAAACTGGCCTTTGTATAGAGTTCACTAACCTAATTAAAGTGTTATGCACTTTGATATGCATTGACCTTCGGGCTTTTATTTTGAAGGTTTTTCTCATTATACCGAGCATCTGACGTCATCTAAAGTGTCGCTAGCACAAGATAGTGTTGCTGAAAGAACACTAGTAACCAACATGACCAAAGCTAATATTGGAGTGGTTTTCCAAAATGGAAAGAGCTCATGAGGAGCAAGGATTTTAAACGCGACGCCGAAGTTGCCTGCTTTCTTCTCGACAGGTAATTTAGCCTATTTTGCTAATTCGATGTTTCATAGTTGCTTGGCTAAATTTAGCATGGTTGTGCCAAACGCTACAAAGACGTCTAGGATAATTTTCCTCGTCTGATGAAAAAGGATTGTCTAACCTTGTAACATATAGCTGTGTGCTGTGGCGGATCACAGGCGATGAATAGTTGTACTGGCTCCATTTGTAGGCTATATCAAAGGGCACTGTAAGTTATTTTTTATTACTTTTACTTAGTACACAATGTAGCCATGTTAACCCGAAAAAAAACCATACTGAATACGCTTTAAAAATTTGACTGATTAGATCAGTAATTTTAGATGTGTTCATATGTAAAAATTATTTTGGATTAAATGGGTTAATCTCCACCGCAAGAGTTAAAATGTGCTAGGAATGGGATGGGCTAGAAAGTAATATCAGGGGATGCGTCTCAATATGCATAGTATGCAAACTATATAGTTTGTACTAAACTACAATTAGTATGTCCCACCCAAACCATAGTACGCGGATTTTCGAAGTGTATAACGTAGACGTTTAAAAAATGAATAAAAAGCAAAACAAGAAAAATTAAGCAACTCAAAATCAACTATCGTTTCGCAAGTGCTTTTCCCCCTGGAAAGAATCAGAGCCCTGTTCTCACTGAATGCAGTGGGGACATACCAACCCCCCACGCCTGGTTTATCAAGAACCAGAAGCCTATCTGGAACTGTTAGGTCGGTACAAGGCATAAAGCCCGATTCACACCAGATCCGGAAACTGGTTGCATTGCGGCGGAAGTCCATTAATTTCAATAGGAACCAATGCGCACCCCTGCGGCATATCTACCGGAACTGGCAAAATGTGGATGCAGTGCGGCGGGTGTGTCGCAAGAGTTGAAATAATCCAATTTGTGCAGTGCTTTACCTTAAGGTGTCAGAACCGGAAGTTGATTTTCCTTTGTAAAAGATCTAATATGTTGCTTTCATATATGGGTGTGTGAGATAGCAAGACAAGCTTTGACAGCTCAATAGTTTTCGTATTGTCAATGAATACTAAACTGAAAACAGCTCCTGCCAGTCGCCTTGCATGAGGTGGACAGTTGTATGCAATGTTGCCTACCATCTCGTAGATGCGGAAGATCGATTACGATATTGATTGCTGTGTACAAGTGTGTCTGCATTACGATGCCGTAAGGGGACTTTTTTGCCTGATTTGGTGTGAATCCAACTTAAGAGAACTGGATGGCGCCTTTGGCACGAGGCCCAGTTGATTCCAATGAAAGTTGCTCAAAAGTACATGAAGCAAAGATGGAGCTTTAAAATACCCGGAGCATCCGCGTTGTGCGGCCCATTAGACATGCGCACTAGTAACAGTTTGTGTTGTAGAAACCGGGAGCAATTGCCCAGTAAACATGCGCACTAGCAACTGTTTGTTTGTGGTGTCGTAGCAACCGGTAGAAACACTGCGCGTTCATCAATCCTAGTTTATGAACTCTGAATTTGGCTACTATTGAATGTTAAAAAATGTTAACTTGACGTTTTAAACGAGAACCCTATAAGTGTTCGGGCTGGCAAGTTGATGTACCCCCCAAAAAAATTATCCACTGAAATATAGAACTTTCTTTCACCGTGAACATCAATAGGAAAATGTAATTTGGGACGCAGGGGGTGCAGTTTCACCGTTGGCTGCTAAGCCCATGGTTGCTTGAACTTCCGTGTTTTAAGCCACCTTCCAACCAAGTAGTTACAGGAATGTAGTTAGAGGAACAGTCCACTTCTAAACAGTTCTACTAACTACTCTCCCCCAAAACCGGTTTTGCTATTTGCATTCACACTGGTCATGTGGCCATAGGAACTGGTAGGAGGGATAAGGGAGTAACGCAAGCACCGCAACAGTCTTTTATAGTGTCGTTAGTAGTTCCACATACAACAACATTTCACAGTTGAATGTTTATAACGCTGGGTGTATGATTGGAGATCATTGTAAATCCTATGTATTTCAGATGATCTGGTTGTTTTCAGCCCAAGTAGTGCAGGGTTCCTTCAGCGGTTTGCGGTTTGTTCAGATTGAGGCTGAAAACGACATCCAATACTATTGATATGTCCTCATAACGGAGTTCGGACAGCGGCATTTAAACTAGGCTGGAATCATAGAAATTGAGTAGCTACTTAAAAGAAAAACACAGAAGACGAAGGCATAATGTGTACTATACGCAACAGACAAACTAAATGACGGGCGTGTTTTATAATTTGGACCAATCAACGTAGACCCTGCTCTGTAGTAAAAGTTGAAAGAGTTATAGGAACTCTGGTGCGAGGAACTAAATAATCCCCAAATTTCTCCGGTCAGAAAACAAGAAAAAAGGGTTATAGGAACGTTATGTTCTAGGAACTGCAAAAATCCCTGCGGTCGTAAACACTTACCCCCTTGATGCAACCCTGCATGATTTTTGGGCTGATATAGCCCACAATCATTTGCGACACAGAATAGGAGGGGTTTTCAGAAGCCGGTCCTTTGGCAGTGTTTAAATGTAAGTATCCAAAAGTTGGGTAATAATTAACGTGCCATGAGTTTGTTTAGTTATTGTAACAATACTATTAAAGTTTAAATTAAATACGAACAGGTTGTGCCAAATGTTACATTTTCAAACTTTGCGGGCTTCATCGCTTGTGGAAGTGGTCTTATTTTAGATGCAATGTTATGACGTGTTACTATCTCCCAATGCTAGCAAACCTGCTTACTATATACTTAATTCTACGCACTTTACCACCACCTACCTGTGCAGTACATACTTTTAAGCGGGATGTCCACTGGACACGTCAGATTTTAGTGCATGTTACTTTTTACCCGATATATGCGACACATTGTGCGGACTTGACATGCATTTTCTTCCGCAAGGCAAGACTGTTACTATCGTGTTGAACTACTCAATCTATTGGGAACTCCAACTTCCTGTTGTATATGACACGGTGTCGCAACACACAAGTTGGGTAGTTTGAACGTATGCAACACACAGTGCACCGCATCGCAAGCCCGCAAGGCAAACTGATCTTTGCAGATTGCTCCATTGACAAAGAATCACCTCCGGAGCAACGCAAAGCATTCGACATGTCCACTGGACACGTCAGATTTTAGTGCACGTTACTTTTTACTGGATATATGCGTCCGCATAGTGCGGACCTGGAGCACATTTGCTTCTGCAAGGCAAGACCGTTACTATCGTGTTGTGCTACTCGTTCCATTGGGAACGCCAACTTCCTGTTGTACAGTGGCACGGTGTCGCAACGCAGAAGTTGGATAATTTGAACGTATGCAACACAGAGTGCACCGCAAGGCAAACGGATCTTTGCGGATTGCTCCATTGACAATGAATGACTTCTGGCGCATCGCAACGCATTCAACGTGTCCAGTGGACATCCCGCCTAAGTATGTAGTATTCATATTGAGAGTGAGACGCAGCCAGAGAATGTCTAATAAGGAGAGACACTTGCCCAAGATGACACCAAGTGGAACTCTGGTAGAACTGCAACCAGAGAGGGAGGGGGGGAAACTATATACCGGTCTTCATGTATGTAGCGGTTTGCTATATTGGTTACCAGTATTTTTTTCTATGTCATTCCGCCAGCTCCAACAACTGAGAATAATATTATTTGGGAATAAACCTCACCCCTAAAAACATTATGCCCACTGCGTGATGCACAGAAAACACAGAAACAAACACCTGGAGGTTAGATAAACGGTGGAAAAAACAATGGAGGGTATGCAGGTAGAATTATCCGCGCCGCAGCAAGCGAGAAATGTGTTGTTAAAACCGTAGTGTGGACATGGTTTGGTTTTAAGACCCTGTTTACACATACACAGTTATTTAAAAAAACTGAGACATTTCCCTGTTTGTGCCCTTCATTTACATGCAGATAATTCGCCCCTAAAAACTCTGGCTGAAGTGGAGATTTTGGAAAACTTGGTTTGCACGTTTACATGTAAACTGAGGAAAACTGAGGTTTAGGCAGCAGACGTCACAGTATGCTCCAGAACATGCACCTGCGCCAAAAGTGCGGCCTATGTTTACATTTTCATTTGGCTATTTTTGGGAATCTGATTGGCTAACGTGGGCTTCAGCCTTTCATTACACTGCCACCTACACCGTTGGCATGCTCTTGACGGCATATACACGCTTGGTTCCATTAGCGCCTGCACTAAGCCACTCGACCAATGTTATAACAAGGGAAAAAAGCTTATGGGGGTTGTTTGGCCTGAGGTCAAGGGCTATTTTTCCGTGCCCAGAATCTGTGAAACCAATCTGATTGTCTGTTCTATACCAGTAGTTAATCTAGTTAAATGACAGTGGGACTTTTTTGTAATTCATAAACCTAAGCCCTTATTTGAAGCTGTTATCTTGTCCTGGTTTACTTGAATATTTACGTTATTCTATATGGTATCATTCATCAGCCTTTGCAATTTATTTAAGTTATTTATTGTGTTATTTATTTTCAATGCGGTGGTGCCATAACATGCCAAGGTTCCGTACTAAACCCATAGACAGTGGATAGGCATGTTTCTTTGCAGTTGCAAAGTTATTTATTAATATTCCTGCATTTAATAAAGATTTAAACAATAGCACTACTTTTACTTACTCAATCTTGTTTATTTGTGTTCCAACAAAAATCATAACAAACAAAGCTACTTAAAAATGCTTTGCTTAGATAAATTTCTTTCAACCCTTTATTAAAAAAATAAAATACCTTTAAATACCGTGATACCGTCAAACATTTGAAAATTATCGGGGTATTAAATTTAAGCCATACCACCCAGCCCTAAGAGAGACCTTCATAAATCTGGTAATGGCTACAAGAAGATCCACAGGCAATTGAATATACCACTGAGCACTGACAGGGCAATTATTAAAAAAATTCTAATGAACAGTTTAAAACCTCTTGGTAGGACATGTGCATTTTTTCAGCCCAGGATAAGGAGGAAAATGTTAAGAGAAGAAACGAAAACCCCAGGAATCAATGTGAAATAATTGCAGAACTTGGTGGTGTCATGGGGTCACCAGATTTAAAAAAAATCACCATTAGAAGCCACAACCTCAGCCTCTTTGGAAAAGTTGCTATAAGAAAGCCCTTTCTGACCCCAAGACACAGACACAAGAGCTTGGAGTTTGTCAATGTCATTTAAATTATGGAAGGTGCTCTGATCAGATGAGATCAAAATGTAAAATTTTGTCAGACACAGCATCAGTATGTTTGGTGTAGAAAGAGAGATGCATACAAAGAGAGGCACCTCAATCTAATCAAAAACCTGTGGGCTGAGTTGAAGAGGGTAGTTGATAAGCACAAACCCAAGAATGTGAAGGATCTTGTAAGAATCTGCATTGAGAAATGGTCCAAAATCCCTCCAAATGTGTTGCTTAACCTTGTCAAACATTACAGGAAGAGACTCCATGCTGTTATTCTTACCAGAGGTGGTTGCACTAAGTACTGAATAAGCAGTGCCAATAATTACGGAACCTTAATTTTAGTGATATTTATTTTTTGTTAAATAGTTGTATAAATTGGGTTGGTTCCATTGCAACATCAATAAAATACAGTGTTTTTCACATGTTGGTATTTTGAGTTTGTCTATATTGTTAATTTATTTGAAGTACACTTGGTGCTTTGCCAGTAAGGGATGCCAGTAATTTTGGAGGCCACTGTATTGTAATATACATATTAATATTGTGGGCTACATATTTTCATGCTTCATTGAAAAGAGACAGACGGTGAAGAGTGTAGCTTTTGCAGAGTGAAATGCTGCAGCGGTACATGTTCCCCACACCACTGGAACCCTGTAGGCCATGAGGGGGTGTGGTACAGTATGTGGCTAATAAACCATGACTTAGCGCTGTTCTTAGGCACAATGCAAATAAAAGTTGTTTCTAATATGTATTTTTCATATAAGTAATTTTTGTCATAACATGTACATTTAAATCCAAAAATTCACCTACTCAGTTATATTGGATTTTCTATTCCTAATTTGGAAACATATGAAAATGATGTAAGATAGTTCTAGCAGGAAGTACAGGAACGTAGTTATAGGAACAGTCCACTTCTAAACAGTTCTACTAACTACTCTCACCCAAAACCGGTTTTGCTATTTGCATTCGCACTGGCAAAGTGGTCATAGAAACTGGTAGAAGGGGTAAGGGAGTGACAGAAGACACAGTGTCGTAACTAGACTTAAGTGCAACGCCACATACAACAACATTTCACTGTTGAATGATAAAGGGTAAAACTGGGTGTATGGCTGGGCGGTATGACCAAAAATGTATGTCACGGTATTTGTCAAAATTATACCGGTTTCACGGTATATGACGGTATTTCTTTTTTCACGCATTATCAAGTGTTCCCAGCTTTTTCTACAGTTTGAGAGAGGAATTATTGCAGTAGATTGAGATTGACTTAGGATGGTCTATTTTACTGTCATGATGAGTGAATATTGTAGAATAATTCCACACTAGTAGCCTACTGTATTTTAGTGAATATACTTCATGATATATGCACGTTTTACAAACGGTTCGGAGGCGCGCTATATAGACAGTTTTTTACACACGATAACTGCAGTCATTATTTTTGTTCTATACTGTTGTTTTAGATCAGCTTTTCCTAAAGTGGGATACAAAATAAATTGTATTCTATATATTATATCCTATGGAATGGCACATAGTGTATATTCTCTACACAGAGTTTCTCTCTTAACTCATCAGATCCATATTTTTAAATATACAGCAGAGAGACCAAGAAAGGATATATATAGTGCTGGGCGGTATACCGGTTCACACCGAATACCGGTATTTATTTTCGTCATGATATGAATTTTTTATATACCGCCATACCGGTGTATTTGAATAGACAACGTCCGGAAAGCTGCGCCTTTGCGACACTGCTGATTACATTAAATTCCAACCTGGAATGTTGTTTGATTCATATAGCCTACTGTACTATTTGGGTGG
>JACXGM010040055.1:0-10425 GCA_016801145.1 Umbra pygmaea
TCTCTGACTGTTATCCATTATTATCTCTGACTGTTATCCATTATTATCTCTGACTGTTATCCATTATTATCTCTGACTGTTATCCATTATTATCTCTGACTGTTATCCATTATTATCTCTGACTGTTATCCATTATTATCTCTGACTGTTATCCATTATTATCTCTGACTGTTATCCATTATTATCTCTGACTGTTATCTAAGTTCAATTTCAAGCATTTGACAAACATTGAGTTCCCTTCTACACCAACACATTGGTTTTTCTATCTTTGATCTAAATATTAATGTTCCCTATTTCCTAACCCTAATTCCTAACCTTAATCGCAGTAACCTAACGTTAGTGTCTAAATTTAAACCCTAAACCTAATCAGTAATGCCTAAACCTAATAGAAAGCCCAATTCTAACCCTATGCCCAATAGTACACTTTCCCTAAACCTAACCTCTGAGCCATAATCGCAATTCCCCTCATGGGGCCATCCCCACACGGTACATTTTTTCTCCACCAGGTTTAATCTTACATGTTTTTGTCAAGTTGATGTATGATTATTGGGCCATCGCTGAAATTTCAGGGCCCCAGAATCAAACAAAAACAAGCACCCCCCCCCCCCACACACACACACACACACAACCCCTGCCCCTCGACGCCTTGACACTAGCTCTGGTTCTTGCCAGGAGTTGACCTACTGAGAGCGTGCCTGGTCACATGCCTGTCAGATGTCTGTTCCCAGGGGACACGTTGTCATTTCCTTAAACTCCGGTCTGCTCTTGTTTCCTTTTCAATGTCACTGCCAGTAAATTGGTCAAGGGGGTGATTTCTAATAAAACATCACTCTGGTTGTTTCCACAGAATGTAATTGTTAGCAGCATGATCTGCAATAAAGCGGCAATTACACTAGGCCTTATGTAACAAAAGTTGATTGAATTGAGTGATGAATATTCAACAAACAAATTACCTTGTTTTCAGCTTTTATAGATTTTTTTCTCATTATCTGAGAATGTGGTTTGAATTGTCCAAAACAAAATTATTTTTATCATCCCACTGCAGTAGACCACTTATAAAAAACATTGGTGACTATTAGCATACTAATATTCATTACCACTAGCATAGCTAATATTAAAAACATTGGTGACTGTTAGCATACTAATATTCATTACCACTAGCATAGCTAAGATTAAAAACATTGGTGACTGTTAGCATACTAATATTCATTACCACTAGCATAGCTAATATTAAAAACATTGGTGACTGTTAGCATACTAATATTCATTACCACTAGCATAGCTAATATTAAAAACATTGGTGACTGTTAGCATAATAATATTCATTACCACTAGCATAGCTAATATTAAAAACATTGGTGACTGTTAGCATACAATTCATTACCACTAGCATAGCTAATATTAAAAACATTGGTGACTGTTAGCATACTAATATTCATTACCACTAGCATAGCTAATATTAAAAACATTGGTGACTGTTAGCATAATAATATTCATTACCACTAGCATAGCTAATATTAAAAACATTGGTGACTGTTAGCATACAATTCATTACCACTAGCATAGCTAGCAAACACTATCATTTACTTTTTAAAGTTTAGCTATGTTTTAAGTGTAATGAAGTCTAAATCTAATCTGGCTGTGAGAAACCATTCTGTTTTCTGCATTTAAACTATTATGTTTCAATGAAGTTTCACTGGCCTCATATAAATAGAGTAGAGTATATTAATGGGCCAGCAAATCCATGTGATTTACAGTGTGGAGGCCCTTACGCAAGTTGTCCGTGATTATTGATACCCCTCAATGGACAGCAGTGTTGGGTAAAGTTACTTTTACGATTACTTTTCAGTTACTTGTTGAGTTCACAAGTTTTGGGAGGTCCCTAATTAAGACAAACTAATCAGGTAAATGGAGTTTATAACTTGAGTTTATTAACCATGATTGATATTTTCTTTACTCTTTCTATTTGTTTTATAGGTCACTGTTAAGATATGAACTCCATTTACCTGATCATTTTATATTAATTTGGGACTTACAAAAACTTGTCAACTCCACAAGTAACTGAAAAGTAATCATAAAAGTAACTTTACCCAACACTGATGGACAGTGGCTGTTACTTTGTAAACTGTGACTATCGGTCCAAGACGTGCAGGCTAGGCCAACTTTGCTCCCTGAGCATGTGTGCCAAAGATATACAAACATCCCTGTAAAAGCATCCATATGATTGTCTTGTCGGGTCTTAAACATTTTTGTGAATTGCAATAATAAATTTTGTAATACGAATGTCCTTGACCGATTTCTAGTACCACACATAATTATTCAGACAGTGAGGCATTTTTTTCTCCGTTTGGCTTTATGACTTTGGCATGTCTGGCTGGCAATGGAACCGGCTTGCTCGTCGTGATTAATGATGTAACAGCTGAAAGCAGCAGCAGAATGCATTGTAAGGTGTACAGAGACATCTTGCCTGCTAAAGTACGAGCAAATACCTCCAACGTCTTGGACAGCTCCTTCTCATATAACAAGACAAGGAGTTCCAACATAGTACCATAGTACGTATGCAATTTTTGAGAGCCAAATTGTTTTGATTAGCAAAGTCATTCTCCAGATTGAAATCCAGTGGCCATGTCATTGGGGCACGTGGTGGCATCATTGGGCCACTTGGCGGGGTCACGTGGGGTGCTTAGTGGGCTTTCTAGTGGGGTCAGTGAGTCGTAGATTTTAACCAACTATACAGTACTCTCCAACAAGGCCAAATGAGTCAGTTTGATGTGGGTGTGGGAATTATTTGTTTATTTGCAATTTATTTTATTATTGGGGGGGGGGGGCAACACATTACATGCTTGTACCATTGTGTGGGACTTTGCCTCCCTGGCAGCAAACATTTATTTGTGTAATATACAAAGGCATGCTATATTTTGAATGATTCAATGATTACATCAAAATAGCTAACGAGGAAGTATGTGGAAGGCTCTAAAGCTCTGTTGAGTTACCTGCACTTACTCTGATATTAAATTTAGAAATCTCTGTATTCACAAGTCACAGACTGAGCACCGCTTGCTCACTACAGTATATGAAAGTAGCCAGAGTAATGTTGATGAATAAATCCATAATCATCCACATATACCTGACTATAACTGACAACTCTGAGAGACAGTCGAAGTCTGTTGTTTCAACCATTTTCCAAATGAATGAATGCTGTACTGTATGTCAGCTTTTCTCATAGTTAACACAAATTACAATATGTCACATTGATTTAGTTTTCCTGGGAGTTGCTGCCACTCTTCAAAATGTAACATTTTTGAATTTTTTAGACCACCTATTTTACTCTAACCAATATTGGACATTTGCTAAAACGTTAAGTGGATGATTTGAATATGAAAACACCAATTGATCAGTCCAAAAACATATATTTGATTAATGCCATGAATCCTAAAACTTTATAATTTGTAATTTTCTGTGTCAGAGACACAGAAGCATAGCTGCTTTCATGACTTGGCTGCTTAATGTTAAACCAATATGAAATTTGGCTGAACTATCCCTTTAATGTCCCTTTTGATAGATGATGGGATGGATGCTATCAAATCACTGTAATTGTTTATGACATCCCAAAGGAGACGGTAGACATTTCCAGATGCATTGCGTAACTTGCAATTATTTACACTGTATTTTTGTAGTTGGCCTTTCAATTGCTAATGTGCCCCCTAAAAGATCATTTTTGAGAAGCAACTTCATTTTGAAAATTCACAACGACACCCAGTAAAAGTGTTTTTTTCAACATTTCCTTTCTCTTTGATTCTCCTCATTTGAATACACTGTTTCATTGTAGACTGTAGACTCATTGTAGACTGTAGACTCATTGTAGACTCATTGTAGACTGTAGACTTATTGTAGACTCATTGTAGACTGTAGACTCATTGTAGACTCATTGTAGACTGTAGACTCATTGTAGACTGTTGCTGTTTTTTTCTTAGACAGCGTTGTTTGAACCATGAAGCCACATGATCGAGGCATTTCAGGGCAAAGCTAATTGACCTGAAATACGAAGGCATTGAAATGTACATAGTAACATCCAGTCCAATTGATGATGCTATTCCCACTTTATATATTAACATCCTGTCCAACTGATGATGCTATTCCCACTTTATATAGTAACATCCTGTCCAACTCATGATGCTATTCCCACTTTATATATTAACATCCTGTCCAACTCATGATGCTATTCCCACTTTATATATTACATCCAGTCCAACTGATGATGCTATTCCCACTTTATATAGTGACATTCAGTCCAACTGATGATGCTATTCCCACCAGATCTGCCATTAAATGCCAACTTCAGACACTTAGTCTTTTCATAGCCACCAGAACAGATCTGATTACATACAATAATACATGGAAGCTCAGCACACGGCTACACTTCCATCATGTACACTCAGATCCAGCCTAATACACATGCAGTGGAACCAGAGTTCGCTGCCTGGTTTCTGGATTTGAGTTGTTCAAATTGTGGAAAATTACACCACCAATGACATTCACGCAAAATGTCAACACCACTTTTCTAATCAGTACGTCAAATAACAGAGGGTAATTTACTATAAAATGGAGAAACAGGCCCTTAAAGCAATGTTACTGTAGAGCTGGAGGAAGATGACCAATGTAGAATCAATACCTTTAAGTTGTGAATGAGGACAGTCTGTTTAGAAGAATGCGTATGACAGGCAGACAGTTGCCTCGTTAAGTTTAAGCAATTAGGAGCAGCTGTGAGAGTAACGTAGGTCCAGTCTGTCTTTTTGAAAACCTGAATTCTACAGAGACCTTGTCTTAATGGACTCTGCAAGGAAAACCCACAGGAGCTGTCTGCTTGACATATTGTGTAGTTTCCTGGGTTGTGAAGTCTGTGTTGAAGAAATGAATGTGTCTTTTAATATTTACAGTGCTTATTTTTCATATTTTACATTATATTTATTGGGGGGGATATATATAACGTTTGTTGATGTTTTATTGTATATATTTATGTTTCTAGCATTATTCATATGGGATCTCAGAATCCTGAAGCAAAGCCAAAGAGTACATGCATCTCTGAAACTGTCATGTCACCCTTATGGGACCTGGCAGGTTGATGTGGTTTTTCCTCTAAGGTTTATGTAGTTCTTGTGCAGATTGTTTTTGAACTGATTTTCCCACTCACACATTCCCATATGACAATGTCACGTTTTCAGTATCGCATAGTTTTCGGTCACCTATTAGTTACAGCTACAGTCACTCGTCAATTAACTGTGTATTTAAGTTATTTCCTTGTTGTTTGCAGCTGTCGATCATTGTGCTTTGTTTCCCTGTCCAGTCTGTGTGTATGTGTGTTAGAATATGACAACCAGTGATTAGCCCCACGAGGTGTGTTTATTTAGTAAAAATACACTGTTTTTTGGGGATGGGCCGATACCGATACCAGTACTTTGTATCGGGCCCGATACTCGGCATAAGTACTCGCATTTATTGCTATTTAAAAAAGAAAGAAAAGCGATTTAAATGCAATAATGCTTCCCTGCAATATGAGGTTGCACACAAAATCACAGCCTAAAATGCATAATCACTCCAAAGACGGAGCCACGTGTTAGCTATTGAAAAAACCATTTTCCTCAGCAGTTGTCCAGTAGTAGCCTAGAAATATAGACGCACCCTAGCGGCAGCCAATATAGTTTGCAGCTAGGGTCAGTCTAGCAACTCTCCGTTGACTTGCGAGCTGGAAAAAACAAATTCTGGTCAGGCCAATCACAGCGTGTATAGAGTTGGTGGGCGGGCTTAACGTAATTACAGGAAAACAAAGAAATGGTTGCTGCTGCTGGCGAACAGCGGTCTTTCGAAACGGCTTTGGCCGTGAGTCTGGTAGACATGGAGTTAATCTTTTCTTTGAGAAAATAACGAATCTGCAAACTTTAGTTTAGCTGTGTTTTCATTTTGTATTGGCTTGCTTCCCACAATAACTGAATTCGTTTCTGTGGTGTTTTCAATAATCTTTGCTATCATCAGTCTACTCCCAATATTGGCATAAACAAGTGGTTTCAGACAGTAGACAGACACAAACATGCTGTCACCTTGCTACAGTACGTAGCTTCTCTCATTGACCCGAATTCACACAACTGCAAAAATTGGTTGATGTTACTGTAGCTTACAATGAAAATGAAGATTGGTGTTATATAAATACTGTTAATGTGTTTTATAAATGTGTTTTATGGTACAGTGGTAGAAGTAAAGAAGTGTGTAACAGATCCTTTGTTTGAACTACCTATTGGATGGAGGTCAGTCTCCAACGCACTGTGTCTGTCTGTCTGTCTGTCTGCCTGTCTGCCTGTCTGTCTGCCTGTCTGCCTGTCTGTCTGCCTGTCTGCCTGTCTGCCTGTCTGCCTGTCTGCCTGTCTGCCTGTCTGCCTGTCTGCCTGTCTGTCTGTATCAACTCCTGGAATGGGAGTGGATCAAACCATTGTGAGATAAAGGGCAGGGGGTTGCAATCTTTTGGAACTTAAAAATGTGCTTTTAAATGTCTATTTTCAGCACAATTGCTTTCATTGCATATTATTAATATAATTGAAATTACATAGAAATGAATACAGAATATATTGAGGGGGACAAATCCTATTTTCCCCAGGATTGGGGGGACGTGTCCCTCGTCCCCCACAGGATTTCTGCCTTTGTTTGCCTATGTATCCTTCAGTGTCACATGTTTTCAGTATCTTATTGTTTTCGGTCACCTATTAGTTACAGCTGCAGCCACTCGTCAATTAACAATGTATTTAAGTTCTTTCCTTGATGTTTGCCACTGTTGGTCATTGTACTTTGTTTCTCTGTTCAGTCTGTTTGTGTGTTAAAATACAATAATCAACCCCTATCAGCCGTATTTATTTTGTAAAAGTGTTCTTGTATTGTATATAAGTTTACTTTTACAAGTCTTCCTTCGAGTCTGTCTCGAATAAATTTTAGCACCATAAACTACAACAGCAACAACCATTAATATGAGTCAGACATAAACAGAATTAAGAAATTCACTCTGAAGAACACATTCTTCATTTATGTTTTGTCTTAAGACCCAACAATCTATGAATGAATGGTAGTTTCAGGTGTGTCTCATCTGTATCATCTTGTATACAATCAAAGCATTTGGAATTGGAACTCATTCTGCAAGTCTATACAGTCTTTTTTGTTACAATATTATAACATTGAAATATGGAATCTAGGCCTTGTTGATCAGATGGAGACCTACACATACAGGAAAACATCTTCAAATCTAATGCTAATGGCAGTCACCACCACTATAGTTCTCTTCCGTCTTCCACAGTTGTAAAAAGTACAAAGTAAAAGTGCTCAGCTGGACTAGCTCGTCCCTCATTAAAACCTAAATGACCAAGTAATGGTAATAATTACTAACTAGTAACCATAATTAATCATTTTTTACTATTTTGATTTTTTTCATAGATCACTGGTTAGTAATGAACTTCCTTTACCTGCTAATTTTAGTCTTAACTAGAAACTTCCCAAAACTTCTGAACTCAGCCGAACACAGAAAAGTGCTTTTACTTTATACTTTTTACAACTCTGCCATGTTCATAGTGCACCGGTCCTTATGCCGGTAGAAATGTGGTTGGGAGTCTAGATATGGCCTCTGTACGATAGAGCTCCTTTAATTACGAGCAGAAGGAGAATCTGCTGTTCTTGGCATTCAGACGGCTCTACCCTAGACCGTGTATAGTCAGTATACACTTCACTGTTGTTAGGTGTGCAGGGATGTTTAGGCCACCTGGAGAACGCATGTTGGACAGTCAGTGCTGAGCCAGAAGCTGGCTGACTGGCTCGAACTGGATCCTTTAATGACATAAGGTATAAACCTTTCTTCGATTTTCCCTTGTTTGATGTATATTTCATTTTAATAGTAACATACAACTTTACATTATTTTTATATTCCATATCCATTGATCTTCTGTTTAGAACACTGCCAGTCACATTTTAAGACATTATATTTCATGTTAAAATGAGAAATAAAGATGTGATTAACGGCTCTGGCATTTGGCTGCATTTCTGCCCTCCCCTAAAACGGCCTTCTATTACATCATACCAGTGAGGATCATACTTCTACTGGATTTGTGTGAAGAGGCACGCAGGAATTGATGAAAAAGCCCAGGCTCATTTACTGTAAAATCTCTGGAACATGGTCAGTATCATTGTTACTGATATACTGTAAATATTCTGACAGTTCTTCACTGTAATGTTTTGTGCTACTTTAGGAAATCTTTAGTTTCTCCTCTTGCTCTTGACCATATGCTCCGGATTGAAAATGTCACAATGGCAACACCAGCAGGGGAGATCCTTGGCCGTCTGCCAGTCAGCGTTTGTGTTTGTGTTCTCTGACAGGTCTCTACCACAGGGGAGCTGTAGCAGACGCCCTCGTATTTACTATAACAAACATGAAAAAAAAATGTTCATCCTTTTTGGCAGATACTGCCTGTATCTGTCTCCTAGGCCTAGAAGTGGAGAATATGACGGGTGGGGAAAAATCTGTTGAGGGACATGTTGCGGTGACTGAAGTAGTTTTCGTGCTAATGAAACAACCGTACATTGTCGTCCCCTTAATGAAAAAAAGTGTGAAATAGTTTTCTCGATATTTTGCCAGTTTATTCCTGTTTTGTTGAATGAAACCATCTTGATGATCACAATGTATAATAATAATACTAAAAAATGGCATCGAAAGCAACTTAGTTGTGGTTTACATTCCTGGGAATTGATCCCGCAACCCTGAAAGTACTATTATTTGTTTTATTTAAGAAAGATGTAACCTTGACAGAATGTTGGCAGGACTGGTTACACACCGTTAGGCAAGCCAGCCATCTTCCCTCCAGTATAAGTTGATTTATAGTGCCCAAACTGTATGTTATACAGCCCTTTCTGAGCCTAATATTCCTGGGTCCAGAGTCAGTGCATTATGACAATACATTGAAAGACCCTGCATCTACAAGAAAAGCTGTGGTGTTTACTTCAATCAGGAATAGGCGGACACGTTGTCTTCCCTTTTCCTTCACACACACGGCAGTCGTAGTGAGTAAACTTGAGATGGCGAGCGCTGCTTCCTGTAGTTAAGAATGATGTATTAGGGCTGTTACGGGCCCAATCAAATGATGGAATGCTCTATTCCACACAGCTATTGTTCCACCTGAATATCAATAAGCTGAAATTCAATGAATAACACAGCAGGGGTGTTTATATTGTCTGGAAAGGTCACGGAAGGTCACGGAAGGATTTGTCTATGCGGGTTCAGTGAACTGTCATGGAGGTGTTTCGGTTCCATGCTGCTCTCATGCCAATATCCGTTACTATATATACCATATTCATTTTAACAGCTTGACAGTACACTTAATACCAATGGACAGAATTTAATTGCACGGAAACAATTGTCAGTTTCTGTTGAGTTTGAGTTGTGTAATTATCGGTGCAGCCCGATAATGGCAATTTGATGAAGAGCAGGTTGGCAAAGCTTTGGCAGGAAGCATTTCAGAGTGTTGCTGATTGATCAATGGAATAAAAGCGGGAGTTAGTATTTGAGATCGCTGGCGGTTAAGGTGCGCGGAGAAGCTTCTGAATCAGCGTGGATAGACACAGTGCGTCTTAAATGACATCCTAATCCCTAATCGTGCAGTGCTTTTCATCAGGTGCCATAAATAGATGGCGGGTCAAAAGGAGTGCATTTCAACGGCTGTAGGAAGCCATTTTGGATACATCCAGAGACAATGAGGCCTGGTACAGGAGAGTGCCTTATCCATCACTGCCAGACGGCGGTAGCTTCATCTCTGCACTGCCTGGAACTGACTCTGTGCTACCAATCAATAGCCCTCGTCCCAACGGTGGATCGTCCATCACTGCATTCCCGGACACTTCATAGATCCGCATATTACCTGTCAGTCCACAGCCTGCCACTCACCTGTCTGTTTTACAGACTCACAGCTCGTACTATCTCTATGGAGTAAAGGGAGAACTTTCAGTTTGCAGGGAGTTCTAGCATGTGTGTTTTAGAGGGGTCTTTTCATAGTTTCCTAATTGCACCTATGACCTATGACCTATGACCTGTCTTAAAGCAACAACTCAGAAAAGATTTGGGAAGCCAAGTAGGTCTGCTTTTTTCTTCTACCATTTTTTTCCAACCAGGGACTAAGGTGGCTTGATGTGTGTGAATGTGGAGCTGAAGGTCTTCCCTAGATTACATAGCAGTCATGAGACTTGTAGGTCTTCCCTAGATTACATAGCAGTCATGAGACTTGTAGGTCTTCCCTAGATTACATAGCAGTCATGAGACTTGTAGGTCTTCCCTAGATTACATAGCAGTCATGAGACTTGTAGGTCTTCCCTAGATTACATAGCAGTCATGAGACTTGTAGGTCTTCC
>JACXGM010040056.1:0-10424 GCA_016801145.1 Umbra pygmaea
GAAGAGTACACAGTTTTTTGCAATAATTGTCCTCTGAGATAACCACTGGGCAATGCAGATTAACCTAACTGACAGTTTCAAAAATCATCTGGGTACTTCCTGTCCAGTATTTTAGTCCCTAGCAAACTAAAGCTTGCCTGTTCGGTGGATTCCTGGAAAAACAACAAGGAATAACTAGGCTTATTACAATGTATGTAATTACAGAGTTATCAGTACTATTGCTGTTATTAACATAATACATGGGAACATTTGCTACAGTGCTTGCAGGTTGCCTAGCTTCACACCACCTCCATGGTGAACCGACGGAGGAGTCCAACAGGCTGTGAGCGAAGCCCCACTCCTGACATATCTGAGCTGCAGCAATGCGACTCCCCACTCTACTGCCCCATTCCCCTCCCCCACGTTGTGTAAAACAAATCTCCTTTTCTGCCAAGCCTCGAAACCATTGAGTCAACAAATGTCAGCTAGCGCTTGCAAGGCAGGCCTGCAGTGTGGGCCGATGGGAAACGGGGAGGAGCCTATCCCTTTAAACCTGGATTGGAGCCAAAATAACAGATTATTTTCAGATGCGAACCACCTGTTAAAATCCGCACTGGGACAGCAAAGGGATTTAAACAGAGTGCCAGAGAGGAAGAGACCAAGGTGCTGGACCCAAGAAAATACATTGCATGTAGGGACAACTTCAAGGCTCTCTAGGCAGATCAAGCTGTATGGATTTCTAGGATTTGTTCTAATGCTGTACTATTCAAATGAAATCGAGGCACCAAATTATGTTCTTTGTTGCGGTCCGTGTAATATTTTTCAATTAGTAAGTCTGGAGCAAATGGCTAATTCTACTGGAGCAAACTACGCTGACGTTACAGCTTCTAACCTATTTTACTATGCTAAAAAATTATAGCAAATTACCTGTGTATTAATACTGTTGAGAACTAGCCTTTCACTGGCAACGTGTCCAGCTATTGTAAACAGTAGCAGCAAGTACACAACTGTCAGGAAACTGAAAACAATACCACGCCCTCGGCTGACTGGGGTTTTCAACAGCCAATTAAAAGTCCTGACACATACGGCGGGTCTGTCCATTTTTCTTAAATACCTCAGATTGACTCATATTTATCTCTTCAAACACTTTCTTCCTCACAGCCGTTTTCTGTCCATGACTTGCTATCCCTTCTTCAGTCCCCAATTCCTTTTTCACTTTCTCCTTCTCCTTATTCTGATCCACGTGGCCAACGTTAACAGGAGATGGGTCATGGCACGGAAAGACAAGCATGCTACTGCCTTTAGGGAGCCTTTCAAATGTTAGAGTGTTGTCTTACGCCTGCTCTAAAAATGTGCCTGCCTGCTAACCGTAGTGTGACAAAATAAGACCCAGAAGAACCACTGGAAGTAAAGAGGAGTCAGATGACGCAGCAAGCTGAAGAAGCTCTGAAGAAACACTCCAGGAGCGTTGAAAGCGTTGCATTCCCTGTGACTTGCGACAGCTTGTTAGAAACTCACGACAACAAAAATGAAGAAGAAGGAAGTCGAGGCGGAGAACTGCAAGAGAAAATCCCCACAGAGCTCTGTTTGAGTCACACACACTCTTCCTGTCTGACTAAAGGGGAGTGTGCCTCCCGTCCTCTTGTCAGTTTCTCAGACAGATAACCTCGGAGAGCGTGCAGTCAGTTTAAAGAGAGTGGGCGGTGCGCACTGAACGGCCGAGCCATGTCCTGGCCCTGTGTGAATCCAGTCCAGTGCTTGGGGCCAACCATAGACATAGTGTGCACTATTGTGTACGGCTGAAGAAGGAAGAAAAAAAGAGGGGGAAAGAAAAGCCCAAAGCCTTTGTGTGGGTGAGGGACTCAGGAGGAGAAGGGTTTTGCTATTACTTCAGTGTTGCCGGCAAGGCTCACCCCCGAACGACCGAACACACACACACAGACACCTTGTCCGCCCGGTGTTCTGGCTGGCAATCTCTGTGCCAGTTGTGCGTGTGGCACTCGGATCGGCCAGCAGTGACACCACCAACCAACCGGGCTTTTCCTTCTGATTGTAAGAGTCGACGTCGACGTCAGAGCCTGGCCCCATGAATATTGATGTTGGTGGATAGTCTGTTTGGTAGGAGAACAGAAGGAAGCAAGATGGCGGCCCTTTAGGATTTGTTAAAGAGGGGACCCAGACGGCTTGTTGGAATTTCTACAAAGTGGAGGGACGTAAAAAGAGGTGAGATTTGGTTCCATACGCTTCCTTGTGCACAACCTTCTCCTTTGAATCTTCTGTTGTTATTTTTTGTTGGCTCTGTGGCTTTACTACAAGACATGTATTTGTCCCCTCAGCAAAAGCGAGAGCTAGCAATCATAATAAGGAGGGGGTATTAGATAAAGAGCTAGCTATCATAATAAGGAGGGGGTATTAGATAAAGCTACTCCTTTCAACATGGCTGACAATTCTGTTATTTTTTTATTTGCAAATTTTAAACAGAGATATATTTGTGGTTTTGAATCTACTGCTGGGCAGACTTAGGAATTTGTCTGGTGTAGAAAATGGAGACGTTAGAAGGGTTTGTTCAGTACTTTCCTTGAGGCTTGTTGAGCAAATGCCTGTGATGTTGAGTTCTACACAGAAGCAGCTATAGCTCCCTGGTAAAATTATACCGTCACTCTCTATAATGTCTCTATTCTAATATGAGTGTTTATTCCAGTGCTTGATTTAAAAATGTTTTGAGAGGGAACTCCAACGTATTTATTTTCCTGTAAATCTGTCACAGACAAAAAATTTCCTCTAGAAATTAGTCATGCAGATAGTTTCTCCTTGTTCTTTGTAGTGTCATGGCTGTGTACTTGTGCTGATAATATTTGGCTTGTGTTCAGGCAAAACAAATATGGAGATTAGTTTAAGACAAAACAGTGCTTCTTTTTCAGCAATAAGTGTATGGTGCCTAGGAAAATGAGTTGAGTGCAAGGGACAGTGCAGCTAGCTAGGTTCTGCCTTTGTGAACCAGCTTTGATTGCATTCACCGGTGAATGACAAGTAGACACAAAGGCAGCCTGGCGCAGTCTAACGACAGCAAGAGAACAGAAGGGAATTGTGGTGGAAAACCGATGCACAAGGAGGTCAAAGGCTTGGAAGAAAATTGAAACCCAATCTGACCGCACCATTAGCTGAACGAAGCAAAAATGGGAATTCTGGGAGAATTTTCCCCCCTGCCTAAAGACTGAAATTGATTTTCTTTCCAAAGGGGACACCCGCAAAAAAATCTCTCAGAAGTTAAGTCTGAGCTCACCGCTCAGTTAATGTAAACTACTAAGCCCACAGTAAAACTCTCATCAGTCTAGCAGTGCAAATATAATGGAAACTACAATATAATTTATTACGACGTGGTAAATGTGCGTTTGGCGATTCATGTTCAACCTTGTATTGGATTCATATTGGAACACAATACACTGTGCTGTCTTCTGTTGGAGTTGATGAGATGATGTGTCTGGACAAACGTCATGTAGTGCTGGAAGACAGCCAAGCGTACATCACCTCACATAAACAGATGCTTGGTAAGAAAGGGTCAATGACGGAGGTCTTTCTAGAAGTTACTCTATCGTAGTTATTATTCATGTGTAACGCTTTGATGTTGTTTTTGTCACGATTTGCTATCATTTGCAATATATGATTATGTATTTACTTTAAACAAAATATTACATTAGCTAGTTGTTATGAGGGCTGTGATTCGTTTGCACAGCCATGCTAAACTAAACAAGATGACTATTTTATTAGCCCAAAACTCTCTTCAACAAATAAAAACCTAATGGACCTGGCTTGTTCTTCTATAAACATTTGCCAAATTTGCTAACAGGCCACATTTAAGATTAGCAAAATACCTACCAACTGCAATATTACACAAATAAGGGCCCATTTTATTTTGCACTTATGCATTTAAGCTTGTGTATTCCACTGTCCCCTGCATGCACTTTCAGTGGGGGCCATCCCATAATAGCATCAAGCAGCAGTAGGCTAGTTTGTATGAAATGCACAGCAAGGAATGTCAGCTAGGAAGAGCCCTGCAAAACATCAAGTGGCTACTAATGGGCTGTTGTAAATAAACATTACAGCCAAGGGGAGGCTAACATATGCTAATGCTAAAACAATTAACAAATCTAATCCTAGTGCTAAAAACTAATATCACCTCTGTTAGTTTGGTATGTTAGCCTAAGGCTATGCTAGCCTTAAGGGGTGAAAAGTATTGGAGGGAACAGCAGCTTGGTTAAGCAAATGCCTTGTCAAAGGAGCCATGAGGAATACGGTCAGCGCCAAACCTGCAGTAATACGTCTTTCGATAAGATTTACCCTGATTTTTACCCGAATGATTCCAGAACCTGAAGAAAATATTCTAAAATATTTCAAAAAAATCCATCAACAGACTAAATAAATGCTCCCACTAGTAATGTTTCTGTTTTAGTATGTTAAGCTTGGACGGTGATTGCACAGTGTCAATACACAGTATCTCGTAACAAAGAATCTTGGTTTAATGAATAGGCCTTGAGTAAGGACTTATGCATCTGATGTTGTAAGCTTGACAGCTATAAGTCTGTCTTTCTTCTAGACAAACCTAACTGCTGCAAGCCAATATTAGATGACGTATGACCTTTGAATTTCGTTAAAAAGGGGGTCTCTGGAGTTGCTGACTGCATTCTGCAAAAAGTAGGCTGATTGCGATGCACATTGACACTTTAGAACGTGTATTGAGGATAGACATGTTTACTCCAATAATTGTGGTAAGGAGGTCAGTTGAACAAAGATATAGCCGATAAATAAATGACAACATAACAGTGGTTTGGATTACTCATTGTGATTCATTGTAACATGCCCAACATGGTTTTATTGAAGCACAATATGGTTATGCTTTGTTTTCACTGAATAACAATTAGAGGTTGTCCTTTTAGGCTAAGAAAAAGTGACTGTTTATATGCTCTAATACATATAAGATGGTATCCTACAGTACCTATGCAGTGAATTGTTTCACGACAACATGAACATGCATTGGGATTTGGTATCCATACAAGATGTTTACTTTAGCTTTTTGAAAATTTGTTTTATATTAACCTGAACTAAACATCTTGATTGGGGGATATGAGGTGATTCATGGAACTTTTCCATTTCTATTGCTTGGAATAAGATTAGTTTACCTCTTTTGAGGATTAAATTAGAAGATGTGACAGCAAAAACCGTGGACTAAAGTTTGTAGTTTCTTAGCTTCTTATAAAAGAGGATTCTATTATAAGCAAGAAAAGGGAAAAGGCATTCCTTACCCTTTGATGAGTTGGAAAAGACAGGACATGATTGTTTAATTAAGCACACAGTGTTCTGTTTACAATGAAAAGGAGTCATTCACCAAGTAAGGATATTGATTCAACACCAAACATACATTTTCTTAATGTGGTGTTTTCTGAAGCCAGGGGAACACAGTGCTTTAATATCAGCGTGGGAAAAGGCACCATGTTCTGGGAGATAGCACCCAAAATATTGGTTGTTGAGGGGGGAAGGGCCAGCGAGTCAAACGGATCAATAACAAAAGATGGACATTTCTGTTCTCATCAATTCACCACTGCATAAAAATGGCAACATTGGACTACTCCTCCAGCTCTCTCTGGGGCAAGACGTCTCCTTCTAAAGGAGAAAAACTACCAAGCTTTGGGGGATAAGAATGTCTAGTGGTTCAGTATCCATAGTGTTCAGCAACAATGCTGTCTGCTCACAATGGATAGGGTTTGACCTCTGACCTCTGTTTTAGCCCACGCATCATATTTTGACCCCAGGGGTCACAGTAACACTGCTGCATAGATGAGCCAGTAGAACAGGTTAAGATTAACCTGGCTGTCACTTACAATGGTTTCCTTGAAAGGAAAATACAATTTAGCCAAGACTGGGGCTAGCCTCGTGTTGTTTCTCATACTGTGGAGGTACATCTTGTAATCAGTTATTATTGTATTTCTACAGGTAAATACTGAAAAGGCCTCAGAATGTAATTCTATGTGATTGGTTTTTACCTGTGATGTGAATGTTTTCCTGATACTTTATCAAATCAACTATTGGCTAACCGTTAGGCCAATCCAAAGATGAGTTAAAGATTCAAGGTCTCATCGGATTTTAAAGGTTGTGTTTAGCTTTCGACCTACTATCATGTCTGTGTAAGCAATATTGTGAAAAACAAGGTTAAAAAAAAAAGATCAACTACAATTATCAGTCCTCATGTATGGTGTTTGACTGTTGTTGTAGAGACCACAGTAGTTCAGTTTGCCCTGCCCTTGCTGTTACTCATCCTAGAATTGCACAAGTATTCTTTTTCTATGATTGAGCAACACCTTATATCTCTAACCAATCTTTAACCAGTGATTATGCTTCTGAAAAGGGTAGTGCAGCTAAACCCGTATTTTCCTGTTTGATCATTTTGCCACACTAGGTTGAAAGAGTGAAATTTGTGGTAATTCCTCTCTTGTGATAAGAACTGTATGAAAAATAAATATGTCTGGAAGATCAACCAATTCAGGCAAGGTTGGGACTTTTAGCTTAGATCATGAGTCTGCAAACTGATTTGATATTAATAAACCAATAAATATGTGTGAGGAAGTGGGCTCTAGACAAGAGCTTAACCAGAGAGCAATTAGTGTTAAGTGTCCGTTAAGTGCCTTGCTCAAGGGCATTGACCAATTCCTATTGTTATTATTCAAACTAGCTACCTTTCACTCACTGGCCATTTTTTTAGATGTCCAATCTTGTTATAATAATACAATTATAAGTGCTCTCACAGAGAACTGTGTAGCCTCTCTTTCTCCCTTTGTGTGTGAAATAGGCCTTGGTTGTTTTTTGGCCCTGCCTTTGTTAATTATGTGGCATGGAGTGATAAGGCTGTCTGAAGAAGACTGAGTGGCATGGCCAAACAGACGGCGTGCTTCATTCGCTGGTGGGCGTATGTATATCAGTGTTTGGGGTGTTAATCTGGGGTGTGGATAACACCTGCGGAGGGTAGGACAGGGACTAAACTCCCTCTCCAGTCACCACGTGACAAAGCGCACATGGCTGCCTCTGTTTACAAACACTGTCCCAGCATTCCGGAGTAGAACACATTACGTAACAGCTCTGGAAGCTAACGGCTTCTCTTCCCTGTTTCCACCGCGCGGCCGCGCCGCTCTCTGGATATTTAAACACTGTCATCGCACCCGACGACACCAGTTGCAATATCAAGTGGGAGGGACGGAGAGGTGAAGCAAATTAATGATTGAAGCTGGCCAAGGTAGTGTCTAGAAAGTAGAATGTGGCAACGCTAAGACAGTGTCATCATCTCTCCGTAACACTGTTAACATAGCGGCCTGGCAGAGGAGACGGAGCATTTCAAGACCAAAATACGGCTACAAAACACTATTGCTAGTGCCAAGCTATTCAGTTATCTTGAACCATAATGTGTTTTCCTACCATGCTGCAATATTCAGTCCGAAGATCAAACATAATGAGTCATAACAAACTGATATTCAGGTTACCCAGCACATGTTGCACTAGCCGGGCTTTTCTTATAATAAGTCATCTGTGCCTGAAGCAATGACAGAAATTAGTGATTAAAATCTGAATGTTGGCGTATCAAACAGTCACCTCTGTGAAACATTTTGTGATCATTTTTCTCAACGTTCCTACACTTCTGAAGAGAGAATACTTCTTTCTTCAATGTGGTTTCCAAAAATCTGAGGGGGATCTTTCCTGTAACCAGCTGCACGAATGTCAAGCTAGTATATGTTTCCTCTGTCAAGAGTAAGTCAAAACACTTTGCGTATGAGTGAAGATTTCCTAGCCCTGCTGTGCACGTAAGAATACTCCCAAGCTGATTTGCTGAGTTACCCGGGTAGGTAAAGTTCATGTTCTGACAAAGGAGCTTTTTTTTCTGGTAGAGAATATACAGTGAAGTCAGACGGTTTTGGTTTCAATTAGTTTAAACACAACTCCAAACCTAACACTGTAATATGGTGTGTGTATACGGTATCTATACTAAGCTAACAATACAATGTTTCCGTTGGAAGCGGTGTTATGGGAATACGGTATGGTGGACTGGCTCTCTAATTGTCTGTGACCCAAGGGCCCAAGTGTGGTTTCTAACGCTTGGGTGTAAGAGTGTGTAGAGAACAGCACACACACAAACACAGCTCATTACTATCCTTGCCCTAGTAGCCACCCTAAAAATGCCCAAACCACACACCAAGTGTAAGAAACCAGGGTTCAAAAACTGTGAAGGAAGCCAATCAATGCCAGTGAATCTGACGTTCTCTCTTTCCTTCAGTTGTTTACGCAGCAGTGTGGATTACACATCGGAAGGCAGTTGGTCCTGAAAGTTGCTCAAAAGTATGACCTCTACGATTTACATAAAAACCTGCCCTTAAAGGCTCACATCTAGCTTGCTAGCTATCTTTAGCTGCGGAAGCCTCCTTTGCTTATGGAGTTCCGTGTGGTGTGAATTGGGAAATCGTGACACATTGGCAGGCCTCCTCTACACTGCTTTATGGATTGATTGAGTCATCCAAACTTCATCACATTCCTTGGCTTCATCTTCCAGATGCTGTTGATGATCACACATTGAAAGGAATAACAGTCCAAATGCCTAGCTACGAACATTAGCATAGCAAACTTGCCTGGAATTAATGCAATGGGCTTGAGAATTCAAATTGCATTGTTAGAAAGAAGTTGTGACACAAAAAGCAAGTCAAAACTGGAAATAGCTGAGTAGGCAAAAAATATATATTTTTATGGTTTTTGCCATAAGGAGTTACATACCTCATGGTAGCACATTAGAGGGAAAATAAAGATCATAGCAACAGTCATTTAGGTCGGGCTGCTTGGAAACCAATGCGGTGGTTAGATATCAACACATTGCCAACTGCGATCAGATGTGTAGCACGTGACTTATACTTCCCATTCTACGTAGCTCAGAGACAAATAATTTGTGTTTTCATGGGTTTGTTGTAACCAAACATGTTAATGCCTCGTTGATGATGTCTTAGTGGTTTATAGGGTATAAGCAAAACTGAATTTAAATGTTGCCCATTATTCTTTTTGATCTTTTTCATTTTGCTGTACTTTGTGTAATGTTTGATTTTCTTTTGTCCTGTTTACTCCCCACTTCGCTTTTCTGTTGAGTTAGGTCAGAAAAAAACCATTGATGAATAACGCACTATAAAGTTGAGGAAAATTATTTTGCTGAGTCAAGATAGTACCTGGGTGAGTCATTTCATTCCTGGAGAACCAAAACACTTCAGGTTTTCATTCTCTCTTTCTAATCAGCGAATACATCAAAACTTGTGCCATAAACTGGCAGATTGAAACAAAAATGCCAAGTGATGTTTCATGAAACAGATGTAATAAACATATACAGATCGCCATAACAGAGCCAACTGTTTCGGTTGGAGCTAAACCTTTACTGTTTAATATTAGTGGTGCTGATGAGGACTTAGCAAATATTGTCATTGTTCAATTAAAGTAACTGTTCCAGGTAAGTATTTCTGACAATAATTACTTGATTTTAACAGTTATTTAGTAGCACTAATATTTGATTGCGATTGTTAATGCTTAGTCACATTTCATTATGTCACACATGCTGGATTAAAATGTAAACATTATTTTTCAATGTCTGGCACGAAACATGCCCGTAGTATGTATGGTTCTACAGGATATTTCATACAGTAGGCCTTTCTCTGGCCTCCGTTTAATGAATAAGACAGAGGAGAGAATTTTCACTAAAGGAGCGATGGGCTAGAGTCAAGCCCATGTGCAGCTGTATACCAGAGGAAGTTATCTGGATAGCTGTGCAACTCTAGGCCAATACTGTTAGTACACTTAGAAGATTATTTACACATATGTCATTTCCTATTGGTGAAATACACTATAGCCAAACATATCTGGACACCCCTACCAATGGTGGAGGGGGGATAGTAGCCTGGGACTGTTTTTCACTGTTTGGGCTAAGCCCTTAGTTCCAGTGAATGGTCATCTTAATGCTACAGGATACAAAGACATTTTAGACTGTTGGGTGCTTCCAACATTGTGGCAGTAGTTTGGGGAAGGCCCTTTCCTGTTCCAGCATTACACTACAAATGCTCTATTGGCTAAATGGGCAAAAACACCCACAAACACACTTTCAGAATCTTGTGCAAAACCTTCCCAGAAGAGTGGCAGCTTCGATAGGTGCAAGGGGGTGGGGGAATATATATATATTTTTTTTTTTTATTTTTTTTTTATTTAACCTTTATTTAACCAGGTGGGCACGTTGAGAACAATTTCTCATTTAAAACGGCGACCTGGCCAAGATAAAGCAAAAAGGTGCAAGTACAGACATAGTTACACATGAATACAAATACACAAGAATTACACAGATTGTAGAGTAAGGAAGAAAGATAGAAAATACAGTCAAAATTGAA
>JACXGM010040057.1:0-10424 GCA_016801145.1 Umbra pygmaea
TATCCTGTCCATAAATACTACAAACAGGATTGGTGACAAAGCGCAGCCCTGGCGGAGACCAACCCTCACATGAAACGAGTCCGACTTACTGCCGAGAACCCGGACACAGCTCTCGCTTTGGTCATACAGAGATTGGATGGCCCTAAGAAGGGACCCCCTCACCCCATACTCCCGTAGCACCTCCCACAGTATCTCCCGGAGGACCCGGTCATACGCCTTCTCCAAATCCACAAAACACATGTAGACAGGATTAGCATACTCCCAGGCCCCCTCCAGGATCCTTGCGAGAGTAAAGAGCTGATCCGTTGTTCCACGACCAGGACGGAATCCACATTGTTCCTCTTCAACCTGAGGTTCTAACTGCAAGATGCTATCCTATCAATATGGGCCAACATTTCTAAAGAATGCTTTCAGCACCTTGTTGAATCAATGCCACGTAGAATTAAGGCTGTTCTGAAGGCGAAAGGGGGTCAAACACAGTATTAGTATGGTGTTTCTAATAATCCTTTAGGTGAGTGTATAATCGTTGGTCTCACACCACACCCCTACTAGGCACTTATACTATATTAAATGGATTAAATAGAATTGCAGTACTAAAGAGACTAAAATATAATGTACTTTTCGTCTACTAAAACTGAACTAAAATAGTCATGGATAATTTTGACTAAAACCTGACTAGACTTAAAGGAGTATGAACGTGACTAAAACTAATGAAAGCTAAAATGACTTTGACACAGACTAGACTAAAACTAAAACATACCATCAAAAACAACATTACTGTGAATGCACCTGGAACGCTGGCCACAACAGTTTTAAGATATTGTAGATATTGTACAGACACATTAAATTAAACAAAAGCAACGAAGTATTAATAATTCAATTCAATTCAATTTATTCATATGAACCATAAATACATAATTAAACACACCAAAAAGTAACCACAATCATGCATCAAAATAAACAAGTAACAAAACATAAAAAACACAAAAAAGACAATAAATAGGCTCGAGAAGGCGCAGGGGGAAGCATAAAGCTTATCAAATCCTGCCCCTAATTAGGGCTGGGCGATAATTCGATATTTATGTTATCAAGTTTTTGAAAATAATATCGAGAAGAATATCCCATATCAACATATCGCCATAACAGCTGGTTTTGTTGTGAAACAAAGAAACATATAACATATCTGTAATATTTGTTACAAATGTCAATAGTTTAAGTCTCCTTCCCTAATTAGCTAAAATGAAAGAAATACATTTGTGAAAGCGAATTCAGTAGTCACATGTTTGTGTTCAGTTCACATTTGCACTAAGCATTGCAAACGTTTTGTGTAACATTAGAATGTCTGTTTTAAGTACTTTCTCCAAACAGGGATGACCTAATATAATATTCTGTTAAGTTATTTGATTGTTTTATTAGTATCGGTAGAATTATTGCAAACTATCGACATTTGTCTTTCCTTCCTGAAGGTGGCTTTCAGAGGCTTTTTATGGGGCGTTCCTCATGCCGTTTTCTACAGATACAGTGTGTGTGCAGCGACTAGCCTAATAACTTGCCTCCTTCGTTCGTTCCTGTACTTAAATGTGCGCATTTCCTTGAGGATTGTAATATAATTTTTACAAATATTATGCTACATAAAAACAGCAATGAGAACACCGATTTCGAATTTTGCCATTTCAACTCTACTGGAGAATTGCTTTGAGGAAAATGGAGTTGTGATTCTACAGTGTTTTTCAATAATATGCATGCTTGGCTCCGTGCATTTTAGGCTGTGATTCTGTGTGCAACAAATCACCTCATAATGCAGGGAAGCATTATCCCATTTAAATGTGATCACAGTAAAGAAAAATGCAATGTTAAGTATATGATTATTAATGAAACGCAAGCTAGTCTGTACTGTTTATTAGAAGTACACTGTCTTTGGATATTAAACAGGCTACTTAGACTTTGGCAGTAATGTTTTAAAAAGGCTAGTCCAGACTCGGACTAATATGGTATAGCCTAATCGAAATGCAGATACTTGTGCTTAGATTAATACATTATGTTTTTGAACAGTTTACTTAATGAGCTTTGCAACTTTGTGCAATATATTTTTGGAATGTGGAAAACATCCCACTTTGTATTTTTTTATTTGGTAAAATGTATATTATTTATGGCACAGGTGACATTAAATGTTTTTGCCCTTCAGTTCAGTGTCCATTTTATTCAGCTTCAAAATAAAATGGACACAACGAAAAACAAACACTTTTTTAAATTAGTCGTTTAGATTAGTCGACCAATCGAAATTTTAGTTGAAAGATTAGTTGTTTGAAGATTTGTGATAGTGGCAGCACTAACCTAAAACAGAAATATAACAAGGTCAATCCATATTTTTTGTACGTGTTGTTTTTATTTCTTTATACAGCAGACAATACACTTTGATTTAATCAAGTCACAGCAGGTCCTATATATATATATATATATATATATATATTTCAATATATCGTCAGACATAACGTATCAAAAAAATATCTATTTTATATTGTGATATAATTTTTTGGCCATATCGCCCAGCCCTACCCCTAATTCACAATAAATTAATATTTAAAAAAAATAGGCTATGTATATGTATACCTCAAGCATAAACAATAAAACAACAATCCACAAAACCCTTAAGTACATTATCATTAAATAATTAATAATTAGATTGCTTCCTGTCTATATTCGTCAAGTATTAATGTCCTATATCTCTTTTTAAACTGTAAAATATTAATGCTCTGTTCAGGTTCATTATTTAAACCATTCCACAAGATAACCCCACAAACCACAATACACATTCTTTTAATAGTAGTTTGCACAGGAGGTTGTTTAAATATAAATATACCTCTTAAACTGTTTCCCACATCTCTCTCATTAAACTTTTTCCGTATGTTGTTTGGTACTTCGTTTTGTTTGAACTTAAACATAAATTGTGCTGTTTTAAATTTGACAATTTCCATAAATTTCAACAAATGTGAGTTCAAAAACAATTTATTTGTGTGCTCACGATACCCCTTGTGATGTATTATCCTGATTGCTCTTTTTTGCAATATGCAAATCTTTTTTAAGGTACTTTTGTAGGTGTTCCCCCACACTTCCACACAATATAACAGATAAGGTAAAATTAAAGTACAGTATAAAATATGTAAGGTGCTTTGGTTCAGAAAGTGTCTGGTTTTGTTCAGTATACCTATGCTCCTAGCCATTTTACTGCACAAATATTTAATGTGGGGCTTCCAGCACAGTTTATGGTCAATTACAACACCCAGAAATTTATTCTCATAAACTCTTTCAATTTCTTCAATATCAATTACTATTCTAACATCTCCATTTATAGTACGATTTCCATATAACATAAATGTTGTTTTATTCAAATTCAATGATAACTTTTTTCTAGCGAACCAAAATTTTAATTTCATCATTTCTTTTGTGACCATCTGCAACAAGTGCTGTAAATCATCCCCACAACATAAAACACCAGTATCATCGGCAAAAACAGTAAATTGAAGTAAATTAGAAACTTTACAAATAGCATTTAGGTATAAAATAAATAGTTTTGGACCCAATACTGACCCCTGTGGAACACCACAGGCAATATCGAGGCACCCTGACCTGTGAAGACCCATGTACAAACTGGCTCCTGTTTTCCAGATAACTTCTTATCCAATTATAGGCCACCCCTCTGATGCCATACCTTTCCATTTTTTGTAACAGGATGTCATGATCAACAGTATCAAATGCTTTTTTTAGATTAATAAAAATTCCTACTGCATATTTTTATCATCCACAGTGTTAGTTATTCTTTCTACCAACTCTATTAGTGCCATACACGTAGATCTGCCTGTTCTGAACCCATACTGACTATCCATTAATAATTTGTTTTCCTCAATGAAGTTATCCAGACTTGTGACAAAAAGTTTTTCAAGTATTTTAGAAAACTGAGAGAGCAAAGATATCGGTCTGTAGTTATTAAAATTATGTAAATCACCAGATTTATATAATGGTATGATTTTTGCTACTTTCATTTTATCCGGAAATACCCCTGTTTTCAATGATAAACTATAAATATATGTTAATGGGTTTACAATCCCATCTATTACTGATTTTACTAAAGACATATCAATATCAATCCAATCCTTTGAAGTTTTATTCCTACTTTTATTTACAATGTCTACAAACTCTTTACTCTCTACAGTTCCCAAGAAGATTGATTTTGGGTTACTTTCCTCCGGTTCCATCTCCAAGCCCTTCATCCCTACACATTTTATATCTCTAGCCAGTGTGGGGCCCACATTGACAAAGAACTCATTGAACTTATCAACCACCTGATTCATATTTTTCAATATCTTGTCATTTACTGTGAAATATTCCGGATAATTAAATTCATTCAATCCTTTTCTAATAATACTATTTATTGAAGTCCACATTCCTTTCGCATTATTTTTATTACTCTCAAGTATTTTACTGTAATAATCTTTCTTACATAACCTCAGTATATTAGTTAATTTGTTTTTGTATTTCTTATATTTTAACTCAGCATCTTTTGTTCTATATTTAATAAAGTTCCTATAAAGAGTGTTCTCTTTTTACAGGCATTTAGCAGTCCCTTGGACATCCAGGGGTTGTGAGAATTATTCCTTTTATTCCTATATTGCCTTAATGGGCAATGTTTGTTGTATAAAACTGTAAATATATCTAGGAACAATTCATAAGCTTTATCAAGGTCAGTTTCATCACTTACTTCCTTCCAGTTCTGCCTTATTAACTATTTTCTCAGTGCAGCTATGGCTTCCTCTGTTCTTTCTCTCCTGTATTTAATCTCATTACACTCCCTTCTCCCAATAAAGATACATTCATGAATAACAAAGACTGGCAGATGATCACTTATATCATTAATTAATATTCCACTTTGAAAGTTACTTTCAATATTATTAGAAAAAATATTATCAATCAGAGTAGCACCATGAGATGTCATTCTGGTTGGTTTAGTGATTGTTGGAAAAATACAGAGACTATACAACGATTCAGTGAAGTCATCTGTAAATTTGTGTTCATTGGGATTCAACAAGTCTATGTTAAAATCTCCACAGATATAATTAACTTTATGTTTTACTTTGTTAAACATTTCTTCAATATTTTCAATAAATATTTCAATATTGGAACGCGGTTTCCTATACACACAGCTTACTATGACATTCTTCCCTTTCTCCATAAATAATTCAATCGAGATACACTCCATTATATCATCCAAGAATATTGACATATTATCAACAACCTTTTAACTGAGCCCTTTGTCTACAAAGAGGGCCACCCCACCTCCACTTCTGCTCTCTCTATTAACATAATTAAATTCATAACCATGTAAATCAAACTCCAATCCCCTATCGGCATTAATCCACGTTTTTTGATACAGCAATAATATTAAAGGGTTTCTCAAACTGTCTCAAATATTCATTTATACTCTGGAAATTAGAATACATACTTCGACTGTTAAAATGAATAATAGATATTCCATGATCCTGTTTAATATTTTTGTTGAATTGCTGCTCTGTATAATAGCCACAATTTACATAAATGTCGTTGTAAAAATTAAAATCAGGATCAATATCCAGATCACAATACTGCATTCTTGTTCAGAGTCAGTACATTAAATAGCAAAAATATTTAAATTGTTTGTTACAGCTATATGTTCAGACTCATGGGCATTGCTCTAGACTACCTAACTTTTCAAGCTGCTCCATACTTTTTATGCACAGGACACTAGCCTGCTCTGGAACACCATTCTTTTTAACAAATACTTTGCAGTTTGAAGTCCAAGTGGCCTGAATCTTGCCCTGCTTTTTTAAGAACCTTGACCTTCTTGCGATGTCAGCATTCAATGTAGTTAAGTGCTCATTAATATAAACATTTGTGCTCATTAATATAAACATAATTAATACTTTGTTACAGTACTTTACACCACTGATATTTCACAACAAATATATGCTTTATTTACTTACATTGAGATGTTGAAGGGATAATAATGAATTCAGTCCGTGTAACCTTATCAAACAGAAAGATGGACAATAATTTCAAGTTAGTTTCGATTTCTATCCACAATATTCCGCGGGAAACTGCTTCTTCTCTCTGTTCTTCTTCTTCTTCATTAGGGTTTAACGGCAGTTTGCATCCACATTGTTGCATTACCGCCACCTACTGGAGTTTACTTATTTCTTCATCCACTCACCTACAACTTCTTAAGTAGCCCTGTATCTTTCAAGTACAGTACCTAAATATTCTTCCGTCCTTTTTCATCTAGCCCTCTGTCTAGAATATCTTTAAGCCTACACACCTATCGTCCCTCCACCTGCAATCCTGCATACATAGCCTCTCTGGGTTGTATAAATTTCCCGCACGACATCAGGACATGTTCCACCGTCTCAATCTCCTTACACATACTGCACTGTCCAGTCGGGTGTTTTCCCAATACAGCTAATGTACCATTCAATCCCAGGGCTCTCAAGTGTCACGCATTGAGCTGTGACAGTCACTCATTTCACTCTTTTGTCACGCACTCCCGCCACACATTTTATTTCTCACGCCGACATTTTTTCTGGATAATATAATTAATATGACGCTCCGCTCTCACTATGGAACCGCGTCTCCCCTGGATTGTCGAGCCTGCCACTTATCAGCCAATCACAAAAAATAAATGGGCTACACAATAGCCAATTAGAAAATAGGACTATTGTATCTTGGTAAGATTTAATGCAACAACCAATGAAAAAAATCATGTAAATGTTCACGTGATTCCCACTGGAGAGCTCCAAGCATCAGTTTGAGCACAGAGTAAGTCATGATCTCCAAATTCACAACTTGTTTGATACATACAATGACAACTTGTTTGTATATGAACTCCCTTTACCTGATCAATTTGGTCTTAAGTAGGGACTTCCCAAAACTTGTGAACTTAAGAGTTACTCAGAAAAGTACTTTTACTCAAGTAAATGTCCACCTCTGCTAGCATGTACGAGATGATCGCGCTTGATGTTCTAGAGCAGGGGTGGGCAAACTACGGCCCGCGGGCCAGATGCAGCCCACCGGGTCTGGCCCACTTTGATCTGGCCCACAGTCTACCGACGCTCTTGAGTGTCAAGCGCGATTGTATCGCGATTATCTCGCGAACCATATATCCTAGCAACTTAAGCTTGGTACCGTTGTAAAGACGAAGATCAGCCGAAAAGAATGAGTGTTGGCTCTTCCATGTGGGTTTATCATAGCCATACTTTTGCCTTTTTTACTAAACACATTACAGACAGGAAGTAGGATGTGAAAATGACAAAATAGCAACTCTGAAATGATGTAGGACATCATCCTGCACAATACCAACATGTTACCAATATGGTTGGAAAGAGGGGGTTCCGCTGATAAAATATTGCCAATGCAAATAATGAGAAGCGGTTTGTCTATGTGGACTAATGACGAGCCGTAGATATCGTGTCTCAAAGTTGTGTACTTTTTACTGACTATATTTTGGTAAACTAAAAACATTACAGTCAAACAAGGTTTTACAAAACATTTATTTTCTGTAGGATACGCACCTAACTGTGTAGGGGGCGGGGTTAATTTAATAAAATAACATTTCCTTTTTTTCATGCATCGCTATAAAATTCGGCCCTTCATTTCGTTTCAAATGCTCAATGTGGCCCTCAAGCAAAAATAATTGCCCACCCATGTTCTAGAGCGTCTGAGGTCTTTGAAGGTCGATTACGTGAATTTGATTGTGGGAAGCCAAAATCGTGATCATGATCATTTTTTATAAATTGTGCAGCCCTACTGTCTTGAACCAATTTCGGAGGCTATCAAAGATCGCAGCCTTGTTTTTAGTGCTTCCAAATTTTAATGCTGATGCCGAGAGGGTATTTTCAATGGTTGGTTTGAAAAAAACCTCAACACAAAACAGCTTGTCTCTCGACGGGACATTGTCCTCAATCATGACCCTGAAAATGGCTAGGCTTAAGCCGAACTGTTTCAAATGTGGAAATTCTTCTGCAAGTCTGAGCAATTACTAATGAAACAACAACCAAAACACTAATAATTATTATTAATGAAACACCCCCATTCTTGCGACCCATCTACCCCCCCCCCCTTGGCCCCCTGACAAGATTGACAATAATTTCAAGTTAGTTTCGTTTTCTATCCACAATATTCCGCGGGAAACTGCTTTTTCTTCTCTCTGTTAATGGCGGATTGCAAACAACTATTAAGTCCATGCCGCTACCTACTGTACTGGAGTGTGTAACATAATGCCACTTTATTGTTATCCTAAATTCTACCCATCAACCCTGCATCTTTTAAAAATGTAAATAGTGCCTTCCTGGTAATACCGATCCCCTCACCCTCTACTTCTGCTCCCAATATCCCCGCAAGACTCCAATCCCTCCCTGCCACCTGAACCCTATTATAAACTCCTGTCTTTCCATCTCGTTCAATGTGCAGTACAATATTGTGTTCATCATTTTCTTGAATCCCACAATTTTCCGTTTTCACTATTCATTTTACCCAAACAAAAACAAGGTGCCATTCAGTCCCATGTGCCCTACCCGAAGTCTTGTCATTATAATTTCCTCACTCCTGGTCCTTTCAGTATACATCTTTACCCTGACAGATTTTTGTATTTTAAAATATCTTCGTCTTTTCCTGTCTTCCTCCCACCGTTTCTGCCATATTTCAAGGCCTTCATTCTTAACCACCGTTTTCCCTTTGCCTTTTCCTAGTGTTATTGGAACTGTTATTTCCTTCTTCAATGCCTCTTTAGCCATTTTGTCTGCACCCTGGTTCCCTCTCACCCCCTTATGTGCTGGCACCCAACAAAACTGAACATCCATTCCACCCCAATGTAATCTTAACAAACTTTGAAAAGGTTCTATAAGCAGATCTTCCCTGACCACTTTCCTTGACTGCTGTAATTTTCTCTCGTCTATATAGATCAGAACTCCCAAAGGATAAGAATGAACAACAATGTTTATTATAAACAGGATAGACAAACAAGCAGAACTTGGATAATGCTATCAGGCAGACAGAGCTATAACCCCTCAAGGCATAAACAGTTCAAACAATGATACAGAGGGTAATCCAAAACATAAATCCAACAAATCAGGCATAGGTCAGGCTAGAATAGAGCTCCAAGAAAAGGCAACGGTACAAGGGAATAATCAGAGACAAGGTACTTGAAATGCAATGCAATGGTCAGGCCAGAAATAACAAGAACAAGAATTGAACGCTCAGTATGGAGAAATGTATACTCACGAATACCTCGCAAAGAGGCAAGGAGAGGTGTGTGGCTTAAATACTGTTTGGAGTGAGCAGGTGTACTGAATTAGACTAGTTGTGTCCGGGTATGGGAAATGTAGTTCTGAGGAGACCTGACTAGGGAAGCTGTAGTCCTTTGGAAGACGAACTGGGGAATGGGAATTGTAGTTCTGTGTCACACAAACAAAGGAAGTGGCAGTTTCCAGGAAAGGGGAACTGGGAAACGTTACATAATCCCCCCCCCCAAGGCGCAGCTCCTGAGGCACCAAACGGTGAACACGCCACAGGACCCCAGGCAGCAGACAACCCAGGTAGGAGACCGCAGCGGCAGAAACCGGGCCGGAGGATGGAGCCATGGCGGGCCGGAGGGCGGAGGCAACATCCGTGGAGCAGAAGGCGGAGGCACGGCAGGGCAAAGGAGACAAGTAGACCGGGCTGGTGGATGGAGCCACGGCGGGCCGGAGGGCAGAGGCAGCAGCCGCGGACCGGAGGGACGAAGGACCAACGGTGGGCCGGAGGGCGGAGGCAGCATCAGCGGACCGGAGGGACGAAGCAGCAATGGCGGTCCGGAGGATGGAGGCAGCTGCGACGGGCCGGACGGTTGAGTCCGGGCAGACAACTGTAGCAGCAATGGCCCCGAGGGAGGCGGCCAGGCCGGAGGGGGCGTCGAGGACCGAGGCAAAGGCGGACCAGGCACCGGAACCACCGCAGACACAGGACTCTGTAAGAGCACAGCACAAACAGACCTAGACGAACATACAGACACAGAGAGGGACACAGAGACCGGGGCAGACAATGGCACGGGGACTGGGGCAGACACTGGCACGGACTCTGGGGCAGATACTGGCACGGGGAGAGGAGCAGGACATGGCACGGGGCAAGGAGAAGGACATGGCACTGGAAGAGGAGCAGGACATGGCACTGGGAGAGGAGCAGGACATGGCACTGGGAGAGGATCAGCCTCTGAGATAAAGTCAGGCTCAGGGAAAAGTGCAGGCTCAGGGAGAAGGGCAGACTCTGGGAAAAGGGCAGGCTCTGGGAAAAGGGCAGGCTCTGGGAAAAGGGCAGGCTCTGGGAAAAGGGCAGGCTCTGGGAAAAGGGCAGGCTCTGGGAATTGG
>JACXGM010040058.1:0-10408 GCA_016801145.1 Umbra pygmaea
GGGGGTTGGGTGTTTAACATTTGTGTTGGGTGTTTAACATTTGTAACACATTGAATAGCTGAGTGGCCATCAATGCAGGTCTGGGCGAGGGGAGATTACGTGTCACCTTTACAAAAATGATCGGGTGCGAGCTTTATGCGCTAAAATACGGTAGCTTTCAACTTGGGGCGATGAAATCACGATGCGACCTCTACATCGAACCCTAGTTTAAATGACATAGCTAGATAACTAATTCACATAGCTTGGCAGCTCGTCTACATGGCTGTTTCTGTTGCTTACTACTAGCTATAATAACACCCATGTTTATTGTAGCTGTAGCCTAACTACACTAACGCATTGATATAAAGGTATTGAGCAATCTCATTCGCAACTCATTCAGACACTACAGTTGATTACCATCAACCTGATCAGTCTCATTCATAACTCATCCAGACACTACAGTTGATTACCATCAACCTGAGCAGTCTCATTCATAACTCATCCAGACACTACAGTTGATTACCAACAACCTGATCAGTCTCATTCACAACTCATCCAGACACTACAGTTGATTACCAACAACCTGAGCAGTCTCATTCATAACTCATCCAGACACTACAGTTGATTACCAACAACCTGAGCAGTCTCATTCATAACTCATCCAGACACTACAGTTGATTACCAACAACCTGATCAGTCTCATCCAGACACTACAGTTGATTACCATCAACCTGATCAGTCTCATTTACAACCACAGAGCGGGCAGGCTGGATGATGATACCCAGCTAGGGAGAGAAACCCTCCAGGTTACCTGAAATACTTTGATACTGGATACTAGTTTAGCTGCATAGAGTTCATAAAAGGTTGGGTTTAAATAATATTAATCTGAACAGGATAAACATTTAAAGAAAGTATTTTCTGTTGAAAATGTCATGGTTGTTTGCTGAAGTTGAAGAAAGGAAATACTAACGAATAACCTTTTACAAAGGGTTGAAAATATTAAAATGTTAGGTAAATCAATATAGTTATTTGACTTTACAGTACTGTACAGTAAAATGGGATGTAGTGTTATAAGAGTTGTATTATGTTGCGTCACTTTCACCTAGTGGACAGAGAGTGTTATTTGACTGGGGAAAGGGGGTCTTATTAAAAGACATATAGGGGATGGATAAAGTTAAACCATACGGTCTATGAGTATATCTCAAGACTTAAAACAATTTCGCCCTCCTAACATAACAATAACCATAAAGTTGATGGTGTAATACAAATTAATATGAATGGGATTAAATAAGAGAGTAAATAGAGAGCATTTCTTTCCATTGTGTCTTGTTTGCACTTATCTATAAAACTCCACTCACCTGGGGGCGCTGTTGTGTGTATATGTTTTCTTTCATACAAACCGACGGATGGAAAGAGAAGAACCCAGAAGCACTGTTAGATATTTTCAGAGTCCGTTTTATTAGACGTTCTCTCATATTTTAATGGATGTAATACTTTCACAAGCTCAATAGTAAATTTAGTGGACTGAAAATGCCTCCACTACAGTATTTTCGTGTGTTTGTTAATGAGCGCTTAATTGCGGTTGCTGCTGAGATTTTTGGGGCATTTGAGAAAACGGTAGCCGAGTACCAGGAGGAGAATGATCATCTACGGAGACTGTTGCGGATCACGCCAGAGTTAAAACTATGTGGAATAATAGGTGCGTATGTAGCTATCTTAAGTAATAGCCTAATTTGGAATGCTTTGACTGTAACTATGGTAATGTCACATTGTTATCGATATGTAATCAGGCAAACCAGTGATGATTAATCAGAGGGATGGGCCACACATACATCCTTTGTTTGTTCCATACAAGCATTTTACGTATTTCAATATTTGATGAAAAACATCGTGTTAAAAATGCGTTGTGCTTTTCATTGGAACGAATTTACCGGTGTTACGGTTCAACTGGTTTTCGGAGTAACTGGGGATCTTCTAGATGCGACGTAGGCGTGGCATGAGAAACCTATGGAAAGCCATTTTTGTCAATATTAAATAAATAAATATGACTATGAAATAAGTCCTGAAATATATAAATGACACAATAAATATATAAATATTTAAATATAAATATATAAAGGCAGTCCAATAAATGAATAAATTGTTTTTTATTTCATAATGTTGTTTTTCAAATGAAACCTTTTATTTATTTCAGGGGACTTTTATTTCATAATTCCACATTTATTTATTTCAAGGCACTCTTATTTCATAATGGCACATTTCATAATATCCATTTGTTATATTCAAATGAATGGTGCGTGGTGGAAAAAAACAAATTTCAAATTCATTATTTTGCCATGTAAAAAGAAATATCCAGAAAGAAGTTATTTATGGCTGCAGCTAGCTGTACTGTACCATCGAGAAGACTGTATCTCCACACACTTATGTTTGTGGACAACATTTCATATCAGGTAGGCCTAAGAAATTAATATTCAGTGACATGTAAAGGGGTGAAAACAGGGGATGGGTGGAAATAGGTAAGTAAGTATTTTACTTTTATTGACATAATTATAGCTAACGTTGGCGTCTTGTGATTACAACCATGCAACCTCAAAAGTCAAAGTTGTTTTTTTGTCATATGCATCGGATAACATCACATCATCCTATGCAGAGAAATTCTTTTGACAAGGCTCGACACATCTACACAGAGGGCTTAAAAAGGTTATATACAATATAAATAATTTTTTTAACGATAATAATAATAACAAAATACACTATGTACTGAGCAGTGGTCCGGAGAGTGTACGACAGCAGAGGTAATAAATATTATAAAATATGGCATGGAAAATTACTTTTAAAGGTGCATTGAATTCTGCTACATCAGATGTAGAGTGGGTAAAGTGACCAGAGAATGTCAGGGCTCAAGAAATGATTTGTGATTTGTGATCAATGTTCCATGTTGAGCAGCCGAATGGCCTGCGGAAAGAAACTGTTTTTTAATCTGGCAGTCTGTGCCTTGATGCTCCGGTAACGTCTACCAGATGGCAGCAGTGAGAAAAGGTCATGACCTGGATGGCTGTGGTCTCTTAGAATGTTCTGTGTTTTCCTCAGGCATCGCTTGTGGTAGATGCCTTGCACGGAGGGGAGACAGCAGCCTATGATGCGCTCCGCTGACTTCACCACACTCTGAAGGGCCTTACGATCAGCAGCGGAGCAGCTGCCGTACCAGGCTGTAATGCAGCCTGAGAGGATGCTCTCAATGGTGCACCTGTAGAAGTTTATTAAAATCCTGGCAGACATGCCAAACTTCTTGAGTCTCCTCAGGAAGTATGGGGGCTTTTGGGCAGTTTTTGTTGCCGAGCTTGTCTGACGGGACCATGTGAGGTCATCACTGATGAACACACCGAGGAACTTGAACTCTGGAACTCTCTCGACTTCAGCTCCATCGATGTGTATGGGGGCAAGACCCTCCCTCTGTCGTTTCCTAAAGTCCACTATCATCTCCTTAGTCTTGCTGACGTTGAGAGAGAGGTTGTTGCTCTGTCACCAGGTAGCCAAGGCATTTACCTCCTCTCTGTAAGCGGTTTCATCATTGTCGGAGATGAGACCTAGGATGGTTGTGTCGTCAGCAAACTTTATGATAATGTTAGAACTGCGTGTGGCCACACAATCATATGTGAACAGGGCGTATAAGAGGGGACTGAGTACGCAGCCCTGCGGGGCTCCGGTGCTCAGGGTCAGTGCGGAGGAGGTGAGGTTGCCCATTCTCCCCATCTGGGGTCTGCTCGTTAGGAAGTCCAGGATCCAGTTGCACAGGGAGGTGTTAAAACCCAGGGTCCTGAGCTTGGGAATGAGCTTAGCAGGAACAAAAGTGTTGAATGCTGAGCTGTAGTCCACAAATAGCATCCTCACGTATGTGTTCCCTTTTTCCAGATAAAAGAGGGCAGTGTGTGACGTTAGTGCGATAGCATCGTCTGTGGATCTGTTTAGGCGGTATGCAAATTGTAGGGGGTCCAAGGTGTCCGGGAGTACGGCGCAGATGTGGGTTCTGACCAGCTGCTCGAAGCACTTCATGATGATGGAGGTCAGTGCTACTGGGCGGTAGTCATTTAGGCAGGTAATGGTAGGTTTCTTTGGAACTGGGACAATGGTGGCCTGCTTGAAGCAGGAGGGAACTACAGACTGGGTTAGGGAGAGGTTGAATATGGTGGTGAATACCTCCGCTAGCTGGTCAGTGCATCCTCTTAGAACACGGCCTGAAATGCCATCTGGCCCTGGAGACTTCCGCTGGTTTACTCTTTTGAAAGCTCTCCTTACATCAGCCATGTCCAGGACAGAGTGCAGTCGTCTGGGTTCTCAGCTAGCTTTTCAGGAGTGATGTTGGCCACCTCAAACCGTGCAAAGAAGGTGTTGAGCTTTATCTGGCCCTCCTCAGAGCCTCCAGGTCCCCAGAGTTATAGGCAGAGGACAGTGCTACAAGCTTGGCACAGACATTACCGTTAACCCAGGGCTTTTGGTTGGGGAAGGTCTTAACATTGAACCGTGGAACGACATCATCTATGCACTTGGTGATGAATGCTGTGACAGAGTCAGTGTATTCATCAATGTTGTCGCCAGCTGCAGTACGGAACATCTCCCAGTCTGTGGTTTCGAAGCAGTCTTGGAGAGTAATGATGGCTTGATTACTCTGTTTTTTGACTGCTCGAAAAAACTTTTTTTCCTGTTTCAGACGTTGTCTGTAGGTAGGGAGGAGAAGAATGGAGATGTGATCTGCCTTTCCAAAGGCAGGGCGGGGGATGGGTTTAAAGCTGTTACGGATCGTTGAATAACAATGCTCAAGAGTCTGGCCAGCTCGAGTGTGAAAAGAAATGTGCTGGTGGAATTTGGGCAGCATTTTTTTCATGTTTGTCCTGTTAAAGTCTCCAAAAACAATAAAAACAGACTCAGGCTGAGCGTCTTCCAGGCCACTTATTACCCCTCTGCCTCTTTGTTTACCTGACTCCGAGGTTCTGTCCTGCCGGTAGATGGAAATACCAGCTGGCAGAACAGCCGTGTCCGTGTCCTTAAACATAGGCTACATTTTATTTGTATTGCTGTCCAGAGAAGTGTACTCAGTACTTTAAATACACTCACCTAAAGGATTAACAACAAGGTGCTAAAAGCATTCTTTAGATATGTTGGCCCATATTGATAGGATACTGGGTACTTTATTTGTACTTTTGACAGCTCTGGTAAGTAGACAGGAGTTTCACCCTGAAATTGGATGAAATAAATATCCCCAACTATAACAAAAACAGTTAGATGATTGATATTAAAATGTGGTTTCGCCAGGGCACAGCTTCAAATCAAACTAATGGGGAAAGGGAGAAGCCAGCGCCAGACACTGTGGCTAATTTAGGCTGCCTTGCCAACGCTGCCAGGACCGTAGTTCGCCGAGGCCGCACAGCTGCAGCAAAGGCACATGTACAATGGTCTTGCTGCCTGGTGACATCTTGGGGCTACAGTCACAGAGACTGGAATTAGAGCACCAATAATACAGCTGGACTGGACTTAGAGCACCATTAATAGAGCTGGACTGGACTTAGAGCACCATTAATACAGCTGGACTGGACTTAGAGCACCATTAATACAGCTGGACTGGACTTAGAGCACCATTAATACAGCTGGACTGGACTTAGAGCACCATTAATACAGCTGGACTGGATTTAGAGCACCATTAATACAGCTGGAATGGATTTAGAGCACCATTAATACAGCTGGACTGGATTTAGAGCTCCATTAATACAGCTGGACTGGATTTAGAGCATCATTAATACAGCTGGACTGGACTTAGAGCACCATTAATACAGCTGGACTGGATTTAGAGCACCATTAATACAGCTGGACTGGACTTAGAGCACCATTAATACAGCTGGACTGGATTTAGAGCACCATGAATACAGATGGACTGGATTTAGAGCACCATGAATACAGATGGAGTGGATTTAGAGCACCATTAATACAGCTGGACTGGACTTGGAGCACCGTTAATAATACTGCTGGACTCACTACAGGTTTTACATGCTAGACTGTATTTACCATAGAGAACTATAACTCAAATGCATTGTTGAAGTGATTCTATATAATCATGTTAAAATACAGTTTAAACAGTTTAGAATGGTATAACTAGATGAGTCTTATACACCTACGGTTAGAGGCCTGTTGGAGGATTCTAAAACATGTTCTGCTGTCTGAAGGCAGACAGGGAGAAGATTCAGGGTCAAACCATGGGTGCAGAAAGGTTTGTTATGGTATATTTATCTTAAGTTTCTTAGTTGTCATAGTGACCAACTACCCCCCTCCTAAAGGAAAGTCCCTTCCTTTAGGATAGGGGGTAGTTGGTCACTTTGACAACAGTTGACTGTGAGTGAGTAGGACAGAGAGGGCCCATCAAGGTACTGATCTTATGGCCTGTCAAGCGAGACCTGCATCAAGATGTTGGGTCTGGGAACTCACCATTGGCCGTGCTCAATACGAGGGGCGGGATAAACGGTTGTCTTTCAAATTCCCTATGCATGCAATAGGATAGCGCTACAACCAACCAGAGCAACGAATTGTTCAGTCGGCAAAACTCAGAACAAATCTTCCTTATGTAAAATTACTTCAGTGTTGTTCTTTGTTATTTTCTCAAAGAAAAGATCAACTCCAAGTCTACCAGAGTCGCGCCCAAAGCCGATTTGAAAGACTGTTCTGTTCGCCAGCAGCAGCAACCATTTCTTTGTTTTCCCGTAATTATGTTAAGCCCGCCCACCGACTCTATACACGTTGTGATTGGCCTGACCACAATTTGTTTTTTCCAGCTTGCAAGGCAACGGAGAGTTGCTAGACTGACCTTAGCTGCAAATTATATTTTCTGCCGCTAGGGTGCGTCTAGATTTCTAGGCTACTGTTCTTATGTTATAGCATCAGAATAAGCTTGTAGCTTATAGCTTATGACTTATAGCTTATATGATCTGTTATATATTAGACTGCTTATAACTACACTGCTCAAAAAAATAAAGGGAACACTTAAACAACACAATGTAACTCCAAGTCAATCACGCTTCTGTGGAATCACACTGTCCACTAAGGAAGCAACACTGATTGACAATCAATTTCACATGGTGTTGTGCAAATGGAACAGACAACAGGTGGAAATTATAGGCAATTGGCAAGACACCCCCAATAAAGGAGTGGTTCTGCAGGTGGTGACCACAGACCACTTCTCAGTTCCTATGCTTCCTGGCGGATGTTTTGGTCACTTTTGAATGCTGGCGGTGCTTTCACTCTATTGGTAGCATGAGAGTCTACAACCCACACAAGTGGTTCAGGTAGTGCAGCCCATCCAGGATGGCACATTAATGCGAGCTGTGGCAAGAAGGTTTGCTGTAGGGATCGACCGATATGAATTTCTTTAGTGCCGATACAGATTTTTTTTTCATCAGCTTTGGCAGATGAACGATACGGGCCGCCGATTTTCTTGAGCCAATATTTGGAGCCGATACTGCTTTTGCTTCCTCAAATTACATCATAAAAATGACACGATGATAACAAATGTTGCAAGTCTCAATTTAAAAAAATGTAAACAAAAAATAGTGTCTTTCCTAAGATAAGGAAAATGTAAACAGCAATACAGAATGAAAAACAACTGAAAAAGAATTGTGCATAATATGCGCAATTCCCCACTTCTTTACCCCACACACCACTCACTGAAAGTTCTTAATACTCTCAGTTTAGGAGCTGCAAGTTATAATGGAGGAATCAGAGACTGCCATGGTTTCAAATGTTCTACATAAAATAAAAAGAGCATGTCTAAGGCTAATATACCACCTAATATACAAAGACAACACACTAGTAGGTCTAAACGAAAATGTAAAAGCTGCCAGATTTGTCAACCAAAGAAGATAAATCGGCAGAGGAAAATAACGTTGATGTCAGATGCACATAAACCAACAAATTGTTCAAGTTTCAGTTCTAAACTGCACCAATGTTAAAAGGTATACATATTCAACCACGTATAACACAACTCTCCTCAGGTGGCGCAGCATTCTCATATTTCACTGTAATGTGTGCAGGGTGGGAAATTAACACCCGCCACCCGCCAATGGCGGGTAGATTTTCCCATTGGCGGGTAACATTTCCCTATCTACCAGCAGTGTTGGGTATAACGCGTTACTTAGTAAAGCGTTACACTAGTCAGGCTACCTTTTTTGAAAAAAAGTAACCTAACCCGCTACTTTCAAAATTCAAGTAATTAGTTACTAGTTACATTTATAACGAGAAAATAGTTACATTTACGTTATATTTTACGTTATATTATCACCTTTTCTGTTTTAGAACTCAATTTGATAATTTATTATACGTTGTCGTTTTGTTTTTTAATCGGTATTTCATTAGTGCGCCTCCACGCCAATCAAAAAGAGTAGGGATCTTGCACTTAAAATTGTAATGCGCAGAGTTATGCAGATTGGAGGTTAGCAAAATGGAAGAATTCATAGCCTACATTTTAACAGCTGGAAATATTCACATTACTTCAAAACTATTAAAAAGCAGGGAGGATAAATTAATGTGTCCAGTGAGCAGTTCAAGCACCTGTCGAGTGGGAATATAATGGAAAGCTTGTCATCGTTCGTCTCACTCAAATGTTTTGGACCGAAATTGCTTTTTTCTACTATGGGGTCTACAACGAGTGGAGGTATGTTATTTTCTAGTTATATTTCCCCCTGTTATTCCAATAAACACGCGTTGACGTGTATAATGTTACAGAAAATGTCCAATGTGCTTTAACAGGCGATGAGAACGCATTTTATGGAAGTTTTTAACATACAGTAGGCTACATACGGTGCGCAAGGATTCAAGTGACATGCACGCGGAACGTGTGTATTTGTGCCAGTAAACACACATTCAGAATGCTTAATTATGCCAGCCAACAGATCTAAACTGTACCCTTTAGACCAGAGGTGGGCAAACTACGGCCCCGCCGGGTCCTTTGATCTGGCCCGCGAGGCGTTTTTACCCTCCACAGTATCCCGCGATTGTATCGCGATTATCTCGCGAACCATATGTGCTAGCAACTAACGTTGGAAAGATGAAGATCAGCCGAAAAGAATGAGTGTTAGCTCATCCATGTGAGTTTATCAGAGCCGGAGCTATCGCGCCTCGAAGTCTTACATGTTTTTTTTACTTTTGCCTTTTTTACTAAACACATTACAGACAGAAAGTAGGATGTGAAAATGACAAAATAGCAGTGCTGCAATGATGTAGGACAGTGGTCCTCAAACCCTTCCATGGAGGGCCTAGTGTATGCAGGTTTTAGCTTTTACCTTGTACAAGCCTGATGGAGTAGGTCACTAATTGGTTAGTATCTCCACTCACCTGGCAGTCTATGTCCTAATTGGGCTCTAATTGAAGGGAAAGACCAAAAACCAGCATACACTAGGCCCTCCATGGAAGGTTTTGAGGACCACTGATGTAGGACATCATCCTGCACAAAACTAACATGGTACCAATATGGTTGGAAAGAGGGGGTTCCGCTGATAAAATAATGCCAATGTAAATAATAAGGAGTGGTTCGTCCATGTGGATTAATGACACCAGGAGATATCGCGTCTCAAAGTTGGGTACTTTTCACTGACTATATTTTGGTAAACTAAAAACATTACAGTCAAACAAGGAAATGGTGTAACAAAACATTTATTTTCTGTAGGAAACGAATGGGAAAAAGGGGGCGGGGTTAATTTAATGAAATAACATTTACTATTTTACATACATCGCTATAAAATGCAGCCCTTCACTTGGTTTCAAAAGCTCAATGTGGCCCTCAAGCAAAAATAATTGCCCACATCTGCTTTAGACTCAAGATTCAATAAATAGTTAGTTACGTTACGTAACGTAACGTAGTTACTTTCAATAAAAAGTAATGCACAAGGTAATGTAGTTACATTTTGGAGAACTAAGTAAAGTAACTAGTTACTTTTTAAAGTAACGTTCCCCAACAATGTCTACCAGCCACTCTTGCGGGTGAAATGTACAACATATGATACGTTTTTTGTTTTTTTTATTCGGCTACTTTAAACATTACTTGTTTAAATGCGTTTGACAAAAATGCGGAAGCTTACTCATTAACAAAGAAAGGTGAACTTCTGTCGAGGTGCATATTTGATTAATTAATTAATTAACAAAGAGGGGCCCTGGGTGAGGAGGGACAGAGAGGGGACCTGGGCCTGGAGGGACAGAGAGGGGACCTGGGTCTGGAGGGACAGAGTGGTCGGGAAGCCTGGAGACAGGCAATGTCACAGGGACAGGCAGTTCTGGCAGTCCCGGGAAAGGCAGTTCAGGCAGCCCGGGAAAAGGCAGTTCAGGAGGCAAGGGGAAAGGCAGGTCCGGAGGCCAGGGGTCAGGCAGTTCAGGTGGCCAGGGCGGCAGGGTGTCT
>JACXGM010040059.1:0-10423 GCA_016801145.1 Umbra pygmaea
CCAGCCACCATTTTGACCCGCTGTGCCTCCGCTGCCTGCCTCTGCACCACACACCCCCCAAACGCAGCACTGTGCTCACCACCACAATTACAGCACCTCACCACGGCCCCTACCCCACACTTACCATACTCATGTGCCCCGCCACACCTACCACACCTACCCTGCCCCCTGCACACCGCCGCCACATGCCCCATACGCTTACTGTAACCTACGGCGTATATTTGATGATATAAAACAGCTTAAAACGGCATCTTTTCAGTTTCGATTTCCTGCCCTCTCTAACCGGTAGGTGTGGCCTAGGAGTGGCCTCGTTGAGCAGCAAAGCAAGTGCATTCTGGGAGTTGTTGGCTTTCATTCTATGGGCCAAAACTACATTTTCTGGCTTTTCTCAAACTAGAAGGCTCCAACCTATAGACATTTTTAAGTTTCTAATACATAAATTACCCAATTTAAATATATATTCATCTCTCCAGCGGTGAAGTATTCCTTTAACTAAAGCTGTATCAATTTATTGCTTTACTGTGTATGGTTACTACTTAGCTTGTTAACCTTAGAATGGGGCTGTTGGTGTTATGGCGCGTGCGATATCCGCCTTTCCCTTCATTGGAATGACTACTGTAACTTTAGCTCTTCAGCTAACAACCAACAGCCTTACTGTCACTAATGTAAAGGTAGATAGCACCAAGTATATGTGTGAATACACACACTGTGTTGTACACATCTTTGTTATTTGTATAACCGTTCTGCTGGTAGTGTTATGGCACGCGCGATATCCGCCTTTCCCTTCATTGGAATGACTACTGTAACTTTAGCTCTGCAACTAACAACCAACAGCCTTACTGTCGCTAATGTAAAGGTAGATAGCACCAAGTATATGTGTGAATACACACACTGTGTTGTACACATCTTAGTTATTTGGATAACCGTTCTGCTGTTGGTGTTATGGCGCGCGCGATATCTGCCTTTCCCCTCATTGGAATGACTAAGTGTGCACCTCTGCAAACCAGGGTGATCAGATGAGAATGGATAAATTCGAGGCACCTTACAGCAATGAGGCTACAGGCACTGATTTTAACTGCTTGGAATATCAATAGAATGTCCCGAATATTTACGAATGTCTGGTGGCCACCCTACTACAGACAAATACAGCTGTCTTTTACCAGCTACGTGACCTCAGTAGTTATAGCGTTTTACTGGTGAGGAGAATTATGGCCTGTTAACTCTTCCTAAATACATGGGCCCGCTCATGTATTTCCCTTCACACCTGATTCAGAACAATGGCTTATTAGCAGGTTTCTGCAGAGCTTGATGTAATTGTAATAAGATAAATTGTAATAACTTTTAAGATGTATGAAATATAAAATATGTAAACAAATAAATGATGTAATATCATTATCATTTCATAGATCTAATTTTAGTCAAACTGGAAAGCTTGAACGACTGTGGGTCTACGAGCAAATTGCGATATATTCACTGTAAATTGTACGGTGGCCACAAGCTTACCCCCCCTCGCTCCTCCTCATTAGCATTTAAAGCTACAGGCACAGAAACGGCACGTCCTAAGGAAAGCTCATTGTGGGACTGGCTTGAAGTGGCTGTAATTCAGCACCAAGGCATCATCTGATATATTTTGCCATTAGTTCTCTTCTGTGTTTATCCCTGCCTATATAATCTAATCAATATGTGACATGTTTGTATTTTTGATAAGAAAGCAATAATTCATTTCGCAGTGCAGATGGGCTGTTTTGCAAAATGGACAAATATCCAGAAACAAAATGGTTTTAGCTTTTTCCATTTTCCTACAAATTCAATGATGCATTAAATAAAAAAATACAAACACAATAAAAAATTAACTTTTAATCAGATGAAGGCAGCTCTGAGGTCCTTTCAGAGCCTTTTCTGTCTTCAACTTGCCCATATACCTCTGATTTATTCTAGCTGCCTCACAGGATATCCATTTCCTTCTTCACAACACATGGATTGTTCATGTTTATTTATATGTTTTCTAATGTTATTAAGGCAAGGATTTGTTACTTCAAAAATGAGTTGTTTTTTGTCTCAAATATGAAACTGTATTTCCCATGTCAAGACAGACAAGCAGCTCATGTCTGTTTTAATAATTTGATGCACATCACCATATCAGGTTGGCAGACATTAATGGGAATTGACAGGGTTATTTATGGTCCTTGACAGGAACATCCAGGGTGTAAAAGTACTGAAACAAAACCATGATGCAATATAAACAAAATGCAAATGTCACACACTTAGTTGCAAAGCAGCAATGTCCCCAAATATTAACCTAATCTCTCATTGGACAAAGGCAGTTTAATCCTTTATTTATTTATTTATTAAATCAAGCTGAATAAATGACACTTTTTTCCACTACCATCCCTGAAAAACTTTAAACTGAGGAAAACCCTTAAGAGTAGGATTTAAGACAGGGGCACACTTGGTTTTTTATGCTAGGTTTAACAGTGAAACCTCAAAGGCTCATTAGCTTGTATTCGGGAATTGTCGTCCTTCAGCAGATAAAGGGCATCTACAATTCATATCTGAAGTGGCATGGCTCCGTCAAATAAGACAAGGGCGATTAAACATTAGCAACAGTCGGCTGTATGATAAAACATGGTTCTAAAAACTTGGAGGTAGAAGCAGAATGTTTGTCACTCACCCATTAGGGGTTGGGGGCCCTGAGCACTGCAGCTCCTTTTCGGCTGTAAATGTATAGGGCACATCATTAATATCCTAGTTTTGCAACCCGGGGTATAAGGACAGAGATCGAGGGAACGAGAGATAGAAAGACAGAAGTGCTTGGAGTCGCAACTCATCTCGGCTGCCCTCATCTGCAATTCAGATGGGCAGCCTCTTCTTTCCTGTGACACGGGGGTGTGTTGGGCATCATACATTCCTACATCTCTCCAGGCCGCTTCGTAACGTAAGGGCGGTGAGTGACAGCAGGTAGGGGATGTAGCCCAATTAGAGTAGGGCTGTTGGGGGATGATGAATGTGCCTGCCTGGTGGGGACTGGGGAGGACCATGGGCGAAGGAAAAAGTAGGCAGGCAGACACTGGGCCGGATTGCCCTGCCCCACAGCTGTCTGGTTGAATGATACTAAACATGCTGAAGGCCTCGTCCATTCAGAATAATGTATCCAGCGTTGTCGAGCCTGTGTGCTCTCCTGTCTCTTCTTGCCTGGATCTGCTCTCGTTCTCATGCATTTTGACAGGTATGCTCTCCACAACCTATGACCAGCAGCCAGGGACCAGGAGTTAGAGCTTCATGTATGCTGACACATGTCCCCATGTTGATTCTGGAAGGATATGGTAAATACAAGATATATATATTGTGCGGAGAGTGACTGCTTCTAACTTATGAATGCTTAAATATGTAGTACGTGATTGTTACTATATAGCATTGTTTCTCTTGTAGACTTCTAGTCATTTTGTTTATGCTAGTTAGCTTTAGCTGGCAAAATTACTACAAAACACAGCTATGTGTAAACGATATCAAGGAGTTCAGAATCATAATTTGACTGGAGGAGTATATAAAAGGCTCCACTGCCAATAATCTGAACTTTCCCTTTAATACTCATGTGAAGAGAGATTGTAATTGTATAAGGCTGCACTGTAGGCACGTCTTTCCTCTGTTGCTAGGGGAAAGGAACCTGCTGCCGATGTAATGACAAGCCATTATGTTGTACTATGAACTGTTGGAGACCAAGCTTGTCTAGCAGTGTAAATGCAAGTTGAGAGTTTAAAAATAACATGAACCTTATGAAAGAGACCGCAGTATTGACTAAGTTTTGAAATATTATACATATTACTGTTGATGTAAATTTTGTATGAGAAAGGGTTTATTTTGTGTTGACAAAGAACATTCTTTGAAAACAAGTTGTTCTTTAACACAATTTTGTAATCTTACAGAGGCTTTGTCACACAGTTTAGTCTGTTTGCAGGGTTAAATCTAGGTTTTGACAAAAACAGAACAATCAAACTCTATAAAATGTTGTAATCTAAACTAAAGATGTGGGACTTTACAATCTTTATTGGTGTATATTTGAGACATATTGTCAGCTGAAGATGTTAGCTGAAGAGTCAAATAATATAGTTGACTATGCATTTTACCTGTTGAAATATGTGTTACCTTTTCTTGCATCATGGAGAAAAAGAGAGATAATTCTCAATATATAGCAGTTACAGTACATTATTGCCAATATCAACCCCTGCTGCAATGAATATGTCTAGCCTGTCTAGTGTAATGGCACATAGGATGAGGAAAAATTATAACTAATCTGTGGATCCTCTCCGTTCAATCTCCTGTTACTTAAAGCCCCATGCTGTCTGCAATTTTATTTTTCAATCAAAACCGTATTTGTTATGATATGTTCTGATTTAATACAAATAAAAAATCCAACAAATGTTTTCTTTAAGTGGCATTTCACACTGGGGGACCTGTGGTTTGTATCATGTTTGAAAGATTTCTAGGTTAGTGAGATTTTTTTTCACACATAATTACCTAGGAGGAAAAAATCATATTCATGCAACTTATCTGTTTATTCTGTGTACGTGAAACACCACATTCAGTGCGATTTTATCTGTGTATCTGTCAAAAACTATGAAGTAATTATTGGTGTTCATTTGACAGCTTTATTTGCACATAATGTATACAGTATACACTCAAAATAATTAAGGGAACACTCAAATCACACACCAGGTCTCAATGAAAATAAAACATTAAGGTCTAAATCGTTACTGTACATTGTGTATTTTGTAGAAAAAAAATATGTAACAATGATCAAAGGGGTAAATAATTTCCTGACCTATTAAAGCATGATTAGCTTTCCATGTTACCTCTGACATTGTTATCTATGGTGGTACAGTGGTTAGTATACTGGTCTTTTATTCCAGAGGCCTGGGTTCAATACCACATGCAACATATGAAAAATATAATTACATTTGAATTTCATATTCATTAGCAACTATTGCAGATAGTGTATATTTTATTTGGTAGTAGAGTAGATAGGGGATTTCGCTTTACAAGTTTAGGCTGCCAGGTCTACAATATCTCTTGATTGATTAGTTAAGCAACCACTGGATGTAGCTTTCAATTCCCCCAAAGTATGTTTTTTTTTATATACAGACTGTGACAGGAATGGTTTTTAATGTGTATCTTTTAATTCAAAGGGTGATTACAAACTCAGTGTAGCTCCCTTTGTAGGAGCATGATGACTTTCCTGCCAAGGTAGAGGGCTCAATTCCCCTCTGGGGACCAGAGTGGCTGATATGTAAATGTAAAGACAAATAAATTGTATAGGCCAGTGGTGGATGTATCCCAGAGCTAGCACACCTGAATCTCTGTGTTGACTAATTATTAAAGCTGAAAAAGCAGAATTTCTGTCTCCCCCTTCTGGCAGTGAGAGTAATTACATAAAGACTTGAGACAGGAGTTTGACGTATGCCTAGCATAGATCACTTTCTTTTTTAAACTGTGACCCTTCATCTGAATGTCAAGTTACTTTTTCCTCTGGAGCATTAGAATTTCTTCTTAGATGCTTCTTTAGTTTTTCTGCAGCATTTTAAGCATAATCCCAGTTGCTGTAACATTAGCCCAGCTAACAGTTGCTCCCCTCTTCCGTTCTGGTAAACCAGTCATTGCTGGGTGGCATAAAATGCATCACTACTGGTGTTCCAGCGTGGGAATGTCACCACAGCCACCACATTTAAAAACTCTGTTTCCTGCCGAATAACGAGCTTGACCTGGCGGCTATAGGGCTAATCAGCATTGTGTGAACTGGTTTTGCATGAGCTGGAATGTAATGGCCATTCATTTATATGTAAGAATCCTGCACTGTAGCTTTAAGCCTTGGCTGTTTGATTCAGGTAAGCAGGTTCAGGGTAAAAACAACACTGTTAGATAGCTGGGTTCCCCCAGGAGAGGTTTGGGAAACTGTGCCACCTTCAAAGTCAACAAATGTCATCTGAGTAAAACATCTATTCCAAACAATCTAGTATATTAACATGTGTATTTTTAAACCTACACAATTATATATACAATTTAATACGACCAAAATCATATCATTGCAATACATTTTTTTGTATTACAAACACTTCTTTTATTGGTCAGATGAAATATGCTAATTCTTTGAGATAGGAATTTTGGGTTTTCATGAGCTGTATGCCAAAATCATCAGTATTAAAACAATAAATGACCTGAAATATTTCAGTTGGTGTGCAATGAATTTAAAATATATGAAAGTTAAATTTTTATCATTACATTATGGAAAATAATGAACTTTATCACAATATGCTAATTTCTTGAGAAGGACCTGTATATCATAGAAAGCCAATGGCGACTCCCAGAATGGTGACCCATTTTTCAATCGAAATTTGAATGGTCAGTAGGCGGTGCTTTTGTTCAGGTTAATCGGTTATCTCGACTATAACCTACTCTGGAGCAGGTTAGGTTTGCAGCATAAGTTACCATGGTGATGTAGCCCGGTAACAGGTGACCCAACAACATGATACTGAAAACCCAGGTTTAAACATGAAGTTACCTTGCTAACCCCAAATCTTGCTTCAAAGTATAGGCGCCTGGTCATTCCTGAGTCCACCCAATCTTGTGGGCGAAAATGCCTTGTTGATGCTAGAGGTCAGAGGAGAATGGGCCGACTGCTTCAACTGATAGAAAAGCAACTTTGACTGAAATAACCACTCGTTAAAACCGAGGTATGCAGCAAAGCATTTGTGAAGCCACAACACGCACAACCTTGAGGCGGATGGGCTACAACAGCAGAAGACCCCACCGGGTACCACTCATCTGGACTACAAATAGGAAAAAGAGGCTACAATTTGCAAGAGCTCACCAAAATTGGTGAGTTGAAGACTGGAAAAATGTTGCCTGGTCTGATGAGTCTTGATTACTGTTGAGACAGAATGAGAACATGGATCCATCATGCCTTGTTACCACTGTGCAGGCTGGTGGTGGTGGTGTAATGGTGTGGGGGATGTTTTCTTGGCACACTTTAGTCCCCTTAGTGCCAATTGGGCATCGTTTAAATGCCACAGCCTACCTGAACATTGTTTCTGACCATGTCCATCCCTTTATGGCCACCATGTACCCATCCTCTGATGGCTACTTCCAGCGGATAATGCAGCATGTCACAAAGCTCAAATCATTTCAAATTGGTTTCTTGAACATGACAATGAGTTCACTGTAATAAAATGGCCCCCATAGTCACCAGATCTCAACCCAATAGAGCATCTTTGGGATGTGGTGGAACGTGAGCTTCGTGCCCTGGATGTGCATTCCACAAATCTCCATCAACTGCAAAATCCTATCCTATCAAACGGGCCAACATTTCTAAAGAATGCTTTCAGCACCTTGTTGAATCAATGCCACGTAGAATTAAGGCCGTTCTGAAGGTGAAAGGGGGTCAAACACAGTATTTGTATGGTGTTCCTAATAATCCTTTAGGTGAGTGTATATACAGTGCCTTGCGAAAGTATTCGGCCCCCTTGAACATTTCAACCTTTTGCCACATTTCATGCTTTAAACATAAAGATATAAAACTGTATTTTTTGTGAAGAAGCAACAACAAGTGGGACACAATCATGAAGTGGAACAAAATTTATTGGATATTTCAAACTTTTTTAACAAATAAAAAACAGACAAATTGGGGGAGCAAAATTATTCAGCCCCTTTACTTTCAGTATAGCAAACTCTCTCCAGAAGTTCAGTGAGGATCTCTGAATGATCACTCTGGATGAACTGCAGAGATCTACAACTGAGGTGGGCGAGTCTGTCCATAGGACAGCAATCAGTCGTATATTGCACAAATCTAGCATTTATGGAAGAGTGGCAAGAAGAAAGCCATTTCTGAAAGATATCCATAAAAACTGTTGTTTAAAGTTTGCCACAAGCCACCTGGGAGACACACCAAACGTGTGGAAGAAGGTGCTCTGGTCAGATGAAACCAAAATCGAACTTTTTGGCAACAATGCAAAACGTTATGTTTGGCGTAAAAGCAACACAGTTCATCACCCTGAACACACCATCCCCACTGTCAAACATGGTGGTGGCAGCATCATGGTTTGGGCCTGCTTTTCTTCACCAGGGATGGGGAAGATGGCTAAAATTGATGGGAAGATGGATGGAGCCAAATACAGAACCATTCTGGAAGAAAACCTGATGGAGTCTGCATAAGACCTGACACTGGGACGGAGATTTGTCTTCCAACAAGAAAATGATCCAAAACATAAAGCAAAATCTACAATGGAATGGTTCACAAATAAACATATCCAGGTGTTAGAACGGCCAAGTCAAAGTCCAGACCTGAATCCAATCGAGAATCTGTGGAAAGAACTGAAAACTGCTGTTCAGAAACGCTCTTCATCCAACCTCACTGAGCTAGAGCGGTTTTGCAAGGAGGAATGGGCAAAAATTTCAGTCTCTCTACATGCAAAACTGATAGAAACATACCCCATGCAACTTAGCTGTAATCGCAGCAAAAGGTGGTGCTACAAATTATTTCTTTAGGGGGCTAAATAATTTTGCACTCCCAATTTTTCAGTTTTTTATTTGTTAAAAAAGTTTGAAATATCCAATAAATTTCGTTCCACTTCATGATTGTGTCCCACTTGTTGTTGATTCTTCACAAAAAATTACAGTTTCATATCTTTATGTTTGAAGTCTGAAATGTGGCCAAAGATCGAAAAGTTCAAGGCGGCCGAATACTTTCGCAAGGCACTGTAGGTTTGATTCAGATATTACAGTATATACCGGTGCACTTTTGTCAAATGACCACTGACAATAATGTCTACCAGGAACCAATATGGGATTTATGAAGAACCATTAGATTAAGGTTTCAATCAGAAATGAATATGAGATCCATAAAAAAACTGAGATCTCCCTAGAACCAATTGATATATGAAGAACCATTACATTTAGATGTTATTCAGAACTAATAAGAGGTATATGGAGAACTACTGACATTGAGATCACAGTAGAAACCTTTATGAAAGGCTGTGCTATGAAGCAATATTGGATCTCACTAGAACCATTAATATGAAGGGCTTACTAGAACCAATAAAGGATTGGAGAAGAACCCTTTAAAAAATGTCCTGCTAGGAACAAATAACAGATCTTATTTGAACCATTACAATTCAGATCTACTCAGAACCAATATCGGATCTCATAAGAACCATTTTATATTATTATTCTAAGAACAGAAGCAGGATATGTGAAGATTTCTTTTAAAGGTTTTTAAAATAAAGTTTTTGTATGAACTGCCATGAAGAACGATAAACAGTTCTTTCATAAATCATTTTTTGGGGGCTCCAAGTTACACCGAATATAGTTCTTTAAAACACCTTGCCTTAAAAGGTTTCTTAGATCCATAAAAAAAATCTTATTACGGTCGGTCCAAAAGGTTTTCCGGTAGGGCATCACTCTGAACAATATGAATTGGTTCCAACTTTAACCGTTTTTTTAAGAGTGAGTGTACTGTTTTGTGTTCCGAACTCTCATTCCATTTATCAACTCACCTGATTCCTGTTGATCGTTGTAAAGCAGACACAGCTGGTCCTCTTTCATCATTACCCAGTTACTTAAGGTCTTGTGTTTGTTTAGTCTGTGTCCTTCATTGTTGGCCATGAGCCCATGCAGTACGACATACTGATTAAGGGATGCCTTGCTACTCATGATTTGTGTAGATTTGCCAGTATTTGGCGTCTTGTTTCTTGCTAAATTAAAAGGAAACAAACAACCTTCTGCATTGATGCCTCCTGTTTAAACCCCACAAAGTTACATGTCCTTACCCAGCAAACATGGAGCTGGCGGACCACTGGCGGTTACAGCTGACGGTCCGCTAGCTTTTTGCTCATCGTTTAACGGGTGGTCCACCAGCGGGAGTGTTGGCAAATGAGCGGTCTTCCGGCGGGTGAGCAGAGTTTTAGACAGAAGTCCTCTATGCACTCATACTGTTGTTCCAGTTAGTCCATTGGCTGCGTATACGGGCTATATCCTAGTCTAGTCTTATGTTCTAGGTATCTATCTAATAAAAAATATTTTAAACTATTTACAAATTTGGTTACAATAACATTCAAATACAATACAAACACAGTTAAGTTTATTTAAAAATTCAAAACGGAATTCAGTTCTAAAATATATACTAAAGAAAAAAGCTTGTCTTTTTTTACTTTAGACTATTTTTCAAGGTCTAAAACGGCCCAGATAGCAAATGGACTCCGCCCCAGATCCGCACCAGCGTTATCATAGGCTCCGGAACAGATCCGCAAAACGGGTCCGGATCGGAGTTCACTTGCACAGCGGGACGGAGCCGGGACGGATAAGGATCGCGGATGCGGACCAGCTCTGGCCCGGGCCCTATCCGTATCCTTACCAGCTCTGGCCCGGACCCTAACCG